>PITA01018208.1:0-40855 GCA_004023965.1 Spilogale gracilis | reverse complement strand
GGAGATAGAAGCGCCTGGCTCCGAGGCTGGGGCTGAGCCTGGGGCTCTTCCATCCCTCTTCTCACTTCCTCCCTCCTCTCCCTTCTCCTCACCTGCCATCCCTGCTCCCCCTCCTCTGGTCCCTCTTCGGCCCTCCCAACACTCGACTTGTGCCGAAGGCCTGCTGTCTTTCTACTCTCCCACTCCCTGACTGCAGCCTGGGGAAACTGAGGCCCGGCACGCTAGAGCCGCTAGGGCCCCGGCCTCCCCAGTCCAAACATTATATGCCATTTAAATCTCATAAGCCCAGGAGCTGGGGACTATTATTAGCCTCATCTGACGGATGGGGAAACTGAGGCCCAAAGAGACGATAGGCTCTGGAACCACCTGTGCGACCAGCGTCCAGCCTCTTGGCCTCACGGCGCGGCCAGGGCGAGAGCTCTGCTGCCACCTGGTGGACACTCCTGGCAGCGTCGTTCGGATGGAGTCGCCTAGCTGGAGCCGGGAGGAGGCAGGCTTGGTCCCCTGACCACACTTCATCCCTCATCCTCCTCTTCCACCAATTTTTCGATTTTTCAAGACCTAAATGGCCGCCAAGAAAGCACTACCTAACTCATTTCCTTCCCATGTTTGGCTCGCGACTTCTTTAAGTATGAAAAGACCCTACATGATAATTCTAACACTCATGAAAAATGAAAGACCACGGACAAAGATATTTCTGTAATTATAAAAGGCGGCACGAATGCATTTTTTGGTCCCTTAACTGATTTTAAAAAACAATTGTATGAAAATATATATTAATTGTGTTATTTGGTCTATAATATGTAGAAATGTAATATACTTGACAATAATACAAAGGAGGTGAGCAAAGAAGAGTAATAAGGAAATGACACCAGGTAGTGACACTAATCCACAAAAACACATGAAGAGAACCAGAAATGCAAACGGAAAAAATTAATATAACAAACTCTATAAATACATAATTGCCCTCCTCTATTTACTCATGTTATTTAAGAGCCTTAGAATTTTAAGTAACAATTGCAACGATGTATTGTTAGGTCTATAACCTATACAGATGTAATACACATAACAATAATAGCATAATAATAACAATAATGAGACAAAAGGGGGAAGAGGAAATGGGTTGTATAGGAGTAACATTTCTAAATCTCATTAAAATTAAGGCAGCGAAGAGATTCTAAATTAAGATGTATGTGGTAAGTCGTAGAGCAACCACTAAAGAAATAACTTAAAAAATGTAGGGTCGCGGGGCCTTGCTGGCTCATGGGTGGAGCATCAGACTCCTGATCTCGAGGTTGTGAGTTCAAACCCTATCTTGGATGTAAAGATTACTTAAAAAATTAAATATTACAAGAAAAAACATTAAATATATATAGAAAAAATCATTAGGGGCGTCTGGATGTCTCAGTCATTTAAGCGGCTGCCTTCAGCTCGGGTCATGATCTCAGGGTCCTGGGATCGAGCCCCACATCGGGCTCCCTGCTCAGCGAGGAGTCTGCTTCTCTCTCTTCCTCCCCTGCTCTTGCTCTCTCAAATAAATAAATAAAATATTTTTTAAAAGGAAAAAGCATTCAAAGAATTAAAATATTACACTAGAAAATAGTCACTTCATGGCATGAAAGCAGTAAGGAAATAAATGCTACACGCGAGCATCCCCTAGAAGTGGAACGCTCAAATTACCACCCGGACCTCCCCGGGTGCCTACAACTCCCGGCGTGCCATGGAAGTCTCCTCACCGCCACGGTGGAAAGGGAGGAACTAGTGGAGTTGTAGTCTCGCGGCGGAGGAAGAAGGGGCTGTGAAAGGTTGGTGGACCTGGAGCCAATGAAAAAGCAGATCTTGTTGAACGTCGGTACGAGAAGCCAATGGGCGTTGCAGCTTTCAAGAGGCGGGACTTCCTGCAACGAAGTCTTGGAGAGCGGCTGCGCGAGAGCCGCAACTTCTTTTCTCGTGTGGTGGCGAGAGCGGAGAGAGCGCCATGAAGGCCTCGGGCACAGTAAGGCGAGCGCGGCGGGGCCGGGGGCCGGGGGCCGGGGAACGCAGTGCGGGCCGAATCGGGGTCCCCGGGAGGTGGCGTGGGCTGCGTAGCGGGAGCGCGCTCTTGGCTGGGTCCGCCGCCACCGTGCGCCACCGCCCCCAGGTGCACCCAACATGGCGGCCATTGCGGGCGCCTCGTGGGGAGGCTGGGGCCCCCGTTCCGGCCCGCTGGGGAACCTCGGGCCCGCGAGAGACCGGCTTTCCTTTCCAGAGGAAGCGACAGGTTGTGCAGCTTGGACGTTCGAGCCACGGGACTTAGTTGGTCTTCCATCTCTTGGTTTCTCCATTTGCAAAGTGGACATGGGGGGAGGAAACATTATTTCTTCTCTCCCGACGGGGCTGTGAGAAGTAGAAGAAAACTGAACCCGAGCTGACTGAACGGGGAGCTTTATCGCTGTGGCAAGTCCTTAGTAAGATCAGAGGGCGCTGTGGCGCAGAGATGGAAGAGCAAGCCCACGGGAGAAACAGGGTGGGTCCTGTACAGCTCCCCAGCCTCAGTTTCCACAATGGGAAAGAGGCCAGTTGCATCGGTCCCTTCCTGAACAGGTGGTCCGCGGGGCTTATCAGTCACATGGAGACGTGGAAGTAGGAGATAAATTAAAGATATTTGGGCTATCTCTTTATTATATTAGTAAAATGATTGGGGAATCATTTACAAAGGTGGCTTCTTTGCAATATATTGCAGTGTTTGGTTCTAGCAAACGGCTTTGTCTTTGCATCTTTTCAAACAGTCCACTGGGAAGTCCAAACCCCTTTGGGCCGCTGCTGGGAATACTGAAGCAGCTGCAGGTCCTATGGCCGCAGGCCTGGGAAGAGAACTGGAGTTTTGTCTTTGTTCTGCCTGGAATGGGCTGTGAGATCCCAGGGTGGTCACTGACTTTGGGCCCCAGAGTGAAAGAGGACATTGGGAAAATGTGAGCTGCAAAGATGCTGTGGAGGAAGGAAACTGCAGTTTTAGGCTTCAGCTTTTCTCACAGGAATATAAACAGAAAAGGAAGGACGACAAGATTGACAGCTCTTCTGGGCTTTCCTGAGCCAAGGCAAAGGGTATCCAGGCATCTTAATCCTCCCCATCCTTGATCCCTGTTCTGGGAAGGCTGGGACAGTGGCGTGACCCAGTCACCCTGATTCCAAATGGATAACCCTGTGATGGGACATTCTGTTCTAACTCCCCTGTTTACAGTTTGTCACCAGGCTGGGGGAAAGAAGCAAGGTGAATCTTCACAGTTGCCTCGGGGCTCTGGGCCAGGCCCACCTCACCCCTGTTTGTGTTTCAGTTGCGGGAGTACAAGGTGGTGGGACGCTGCCTGCCCACCCCCAAATGTCGCACTCCGCCCCTGTATCGCATGCGAATCTTTGCACCTAATCACGTCGTCGCCAAGTCCCGCTTCTGGTACTTTGTGTCTCAGCTGAAAAAGATGAAGAAGTCCTCAGGGGAAATTGTCTACTGTGGACAGGTATGGGGTGTCTGAGAACAAGGTGGGGTCTCGAGTGGATTTACACCTTCCCATTGGGGCATTCCTCACCCTACAGAGTTCCCAGACTTCATAACCCCTGGCTTGTTCACATGTGGTAATCAAGCCCTAGGTTGGGATGGGATGGATACCTCAGTGCCCTTTTGCTAATGAGAGAACGCAAGGCCCGGGAAGCGTGTGGCTGCTACTCTTGGACACCTGGACTTGAGGCCAGCACCTTCACTGGGCCTCGTTTATAAAGTGGGGAGAGATGCTGTCACCCAAGCACATTGGCTTGGTGGCCACTGGACTGTGTGTTGTATGCCTGCAATGGGTGGTAGCTGCTTTGGGGCCCAGATAGTGGCAGGAGAGCAGTGTTTGGGAGGAGTTGAGCTGGTGGTCCACGTCGGGGAGGTGCTCTGGCCTGGAGGGCCACGTACGCCCCACAGTTACCGTGCGAATTTGTCCAGGACAGCAAATTGCCTTCCTGTGCTCTCAGATTCAAGGACTGGGAAACAGGCACAAGAGAGGCCTGGGGCAGAGGATCAGTGAGCGTCGGAGCCTGCTTGCCTTCCTTGCCTCAGCCAGTGTCTTTGGCACCTAGGTGTTCGAGAAATCCCCCTTGCGGGTGAAGAACTTTGGCATCTGGCTGCGCTACGACTCGCGAAGCGGCACCCACAACATGTACCGGGAGTACCGGGACCTGACCACCGCAGGCGCTGTCACCCAGTGCTGTGAGCCGCCAGGGCCCACGCCCAGTCCCCCCTTAGACTCCTGTTGCAGGCATCTGCAGCCCAGTCGGCCTGCACCCCACTCTCCCCCCGCCCTCGCGGCCATACAGGCAGGACAAGTGCCAGAGGCTTCTGGAATGGGGGGGGGTAGGGAGTCCAGGGGTGATGATGGGGGGGTGCACAGAGGAGGTGTTTGTGTCAGGGCCGGAGTGGAGAGGATGCTCCAGGTGCATGTTTTTCTGGAACCTGCCAGCAGGTGAACTTCCGGGTCTTTCACTTTTGCCGATGCGCTTCCCACCCAGAGTCTAGCCCAGGTCCTGTGTGTCAGGATCTGGTGCTAGTGGCCCTGGAGCTTGTACCGTGGGTTACTGTCAGTGCCCCAGCCCCAGCACCTCCACCCAAGAACTGCTGTTTCTCATAGCAGCAGTTTAAACACAGGTGCTAACAGCAAGTGGATCTCGTCGCCTTTGGGGGGCTGTGGCCGTGCCCCTCAAAGTGAATTTGGAGGTTCTACACCCCTGATATGCCAGTGCTTGCTGGGGCCAGAGGCTACAGCTACCCAGTCCCCAAGTTGGAGTCCCTCTAGGCCAGCACTTGATGGGAGATTTGAGGAATGCCCAGACCCCAGGGTACACATTCACCCTGTTTACTTCCCTGCAGACCGAGACATGGGCGCCCGACACCGGGCCCGGGCCCACTCAATCCAGATCATGAAGGTGGAGGAGATTGCAGCCAGCAAGTGCCGCCGACCAGCAGTCAAGCAATTCCACGTGAGTGCCCTGGGGGCCCTGCCTGGTGAGCTTGGCTGAGGGGGGCTTCCCTGGAACATGGAGCTGGCCCAGCTGCTCTCCCCAGTCCCCCAGCCTTGGGAGCTGCAGGGAGGCGCACTGGGTTTGACGCAGGAGCCCAGTGGGGGGTGGCCACGCCTCAGTGGCCCCTGGAAGACAATGTTGAGAGCCTTCCACCACCACCCCACACCACCTTTCCTTACCACAGGACTCCAAGATCAAGTTCCCGCTGCCGCACCGGGTCCTGCGTCGCCAACACAAGCCACGCTTCACCACCAAGAGGCCCAACACCTTCTTTTAGATGCAGAGCCTCCCTGTGTCCAAGTCTGCCCAAATAAACTTCTTGGGAAAACCAAGGTGGTCAAACAATCTTATTTTCTTTGTACACCCTGCAGAACTCAAAAGGGCACAGCCAAGCTGTGAGTTCTCTGCTCGGGGAGGGGTCCTCCTCTCTTGAAGTGGGGTCCAGGCACCTGATCTTTCCAGAAAGGGAGCTCCAGGAGTGGCAAAAGCCACACCTCCAAGTGCTCTCCTGCCCACTTAGCTCCCTAGTGTTTCATCCAGCAAGGGGCTGTCATGGGCAGGGTCCTAGAGCTGAAAGGCCCTGTTTGCATCCCCATCAGGTGGCCTTCTGCTGTGAGCTTTGGGGTGCATTGCAAGCCCCAAGGTTTAACCCCTAAACTTGTCCCACGTTCCTTGTTAGACACAGGCCTCAGCTCATGTCTTTGGTGAGATGTGGCAGTCTGATGCCTGGAAGGAGTTAGGATGGTGGGAATGGGGTCATCCCACCTCCCGTCTTCCCCTCCAGTCTCAGATCCCTAGTCTTTACTCCCGGGATCCTCAGAGCAGACACTAGGGGGCGCTGGACAGGGCCATGAGTTTGCTCTGCTGTGGTGGTTTCTCCCTTCACTAGTTGGGGACCTGTTGAAGGACGCTCTAAACCTGCCCAAGAAGGTCAGAGTCTTGCTGTGTGTATCTGTCTCCAGGAAACCAGTTGAGGCCCTGAGGAATTCCAGGCATGAAGCTAATCCCACCCTGGCTGGGTCCCTTGATCGGGAAGGCTGAGGCACAGCTAGGAGGGCAGATCTTGGGAAGCGGCTGTCCTTGGTGTGTAACCTTGAGCAGCCTGGCCTGCTGAGTGAGGCCTCATAAGAAAGCTAGGGCACTCAGCAGATTACTCCATGGACAGTACCTGCAGAGGCACAACTATAGGCACTGGAGGCAAAGCTTAGTCTAGATCTGCCTGCTGTTCCAGAGAGCCATGGAATTGGAAAAAGCTAGGGCACAAAAAGGCAGTGTGGGGCAAGACTCGGGAGCAGTCAGGCCTGCAGTGTCCCGGGAAGGGTACAGCCTCCCTTCCCCTACTTGAGGTGGGGTGGCTCGTTGGCATGATCAGTCCCAGTGGTTTGCAGAAAACCAGATCACTTCACACTCCACCTGTGTTTGGAGAAGTGCCCCGGACAGAGCTTGGGCACAGCCAACCACCATCCCAAGAAAGACCTGAGGGCAGGGTACCAGGCTTTCTGGACCTGCGCTGGCTGCTTGGCTCACGGCTCTCAAATGGTTCCTTCCCACCTCCATGCCTTTGTACTTGCTGAGCCTTTGGCCTAGACCGTTCCAGGTCATCACTGGTTTGGCCTCGCTGAGATTCGTAAGCCACACATGTATGCCAGTGACAGTGGGTGGGTTTTCTGTGTTCCCCCCCAGATCGAATCGGGGGCAGGGACCACATGTGTCCCTCCTTGGTCCCAGGACAGGTTCAGTAAGTTCTGGGACACACAAAGCGGTAAGGACAAGCAGTGAATATTCCTCACGTATGCACCACATGGAGGAAGGATGGTGATAAACTCCTGGGTCGCAAGTGGCTGAAGCCATTTATTTTTTACCCTGCTGGAATCCCCCCTCACCACCACCACCACCCAGTAGGTATGTATACCAACTTACTCTCCCAATAGTGTTTTGTTTTATTTTTAAAGATTTTATTTAAGAGAGAGACCATGAGAGGGGAGGAGCAGAGGGAGAAGCAGACTCAATCCCGGGACCCCAGGATCATGATCTGAGCCGAAGGCAGTGGCTTAACCAACTGAGCCACCCAGGTGCCCCCCAAATTGTGTTTAATTAAAGAAGAGGGCCTAGTGTTCTCCCAGCCTTGTCAGGGCCATGGGTTAGCAAACCCAGGGCTGGAAAAAAAAAAAATCACATCTTAGGGATTTGTATTTGCCTTTTCTTGGGAAGTAGGCACTTTTGAGGCACCTGGGTAGCTCAGTTGTTAAGTGTCTGCATTCAGCTCCCTGCTCAGCGGGAAGCCCTGCTTCTCCTTTTCTCACTCCCCCTGCTTGTGTTCCCTCTCTAGCTGTGTTTCTGTCAAATTTTTTTTTTTTTAATAGTAGGCAGTTTTCTTTAAAATTATTTTGTGTGGCCTTGTCTCCTTTATGGGGCTGCTGGTCATTTTTTAAGTTATTGTTTCTCATATGTGGAGCAAAAACCTGAAAAAGAATACATGTTTTTCCCCATGTATGGTACAAATTCTTAAAGGTACCTGATGTTTGTTACGGTATTTTGGGGGCCAGGCTAGGATTTTTGAGTTTTTTGCCTTGTTAGTATCATTAATCTTTTGCGGCTTCGGGCAGAAACCTAACTGCCCTCAAACTTCTTTCTCAGTAATAGGATTGCCATATCCAGATGCCACCCACAAAGAAAAACTACATTTCCCATTCTTCTTTTCATTGAGGGGTTACTATGTGATACTAGCCATAGCAGTGTGTGCCATTTCCAGGAAATATCCTTCTGGCTGGAATATAGGCACAATGTCTGGTGCTCCAGCAGCTGTCTTTGGCCATTAAGCTATGCTGGAGCAACAAGGTAGAAGTACTTTGGGTATCTGAGCCTGTGTCTACGTGACAAGAGAAGAGGGTAGGAGGAGACCGTACCAGGTGTAATCTGGAGGTTTTCTGTCACTTGTGACTTGGCGCTGATGTGGACCCTAATGGTTATGTTTGGGGCAAGTCACTACCCACTCAGTTTCAGTTTTCTTCCTGTGTAAGGTGTGGTTGGTTCTGAGTGGGAATACTTCAAATGAACTACAGCTCAGGCCCTGTCCCTGGGTTTGTTTAGGTGCCAAGTACCACGCCTGGCAGGGCTGGGAGCCCTGGGAGAGAGATCACAAGCTACCCCTTCCTGCACTGCCCCCCCCCCCCACTCTTGAGTCAGGACCATCAGGCAAGGGCACGCACCAAGTCAAGACAAGACAGGCAGGGGCCCCAGGAGGTCTGACCCAGATCGTGAAACCAGGGCCTTCGCACTGGCTGTTCTCTCTGTGTCTCTCCAAGCTCAGCTCATCTCTGCCTGTAGATCTGCACTCACCTCCTCCAAGAGTTCCCACCCCAAAGGCCCACATAAAGTTGTCCCCAGACCAGCTCCATCTCTAACCTTGCTTCACCCAACCACCAGCTTCTGAAATGTATGTGCTGGCTGGGTCAGTGTCAAGTTCCTGTGAGCGATCTGGGTCTGCCTGGATCACGCTGTGTCCCCAGCAGCGGGTGCACAGTTCATGCACACAGTAGGTGCTCAATGAATGGGCCTCAGCCCTGCGTCCATCTATAGCCTCCCACTTCACAGCAGAGGAAGAGAAAGACTGGCCGCGGATGGTAACCACTCCCAAACCTGCCTGGGGAGAGAGGACCGGTTTATGTGCTCAGCAACAACTTGCATATATTTGCATTTCCTTTCCTTTTCGAAAAGGGAGTCCCCTCCAGGATTTCTCCTTTTCCATTAGATGCTCCAGAGGGGTGACGCGCATCCGGGCCTGAAAAAATGAAGGCAGGGAAAGGGATGTGTGTGTGTGCAGGCTGGCCCCACATTGTGTGCAGAGAGGGAGAGCCCTGGGAGACACCAATGTTTGCTTGGGAGATGCTGGACCAAACTGGAGGGGGCAGCATCGGCGGAAGACCACCAGGAGGCAGCAGAGGCTCGGAGAGGACTCCAGGGCCCTCACATCCAAACCATGGGATGTCCAGATCCCTCCCGCTTGTGGAGAGAACCCAGTTTCCGGACACCAAGTCAGGACTGGAACCCAGAGGTCAGAACCTCCAGAGGCCTAAGTTCCTTGAGTGCGCCAGCGAAGGGCTCCAAGACAGTAGTGTCTGGGTCCCTTGATGGCATGACCCCAGGCAAGGGACTTCCCTCTGCAACTTTGGTCTCCTCATGTATGCTATGGGGGGCATGTCAGAAACTACCTCCCAAGGAAACATGCCCTCCCCGTTTATTCAGATTGGAGGCCACTGACACTCCTTTCCCATGACGTCTATAAGACACTTAACGCCTGGCCCGGGACAGATGCCTTTTTTTTTTTTTTAATATTTTATTTATTTAGGGGCGCCTGGGTGGCTCAAAAGGTTGAGCCTCTGCCTTCAGCTCATGTCATGATCTCAAGGTTCTGGGATGGAGCCCCACATCAGGTTCTCTGCTCAGCGGGGAGTCTGCTTCCCCCTCTTTCTCTGCCTGCTTCTCTGCCTACCTGGGGTCTCTCTCTCTCTGTGTCAAATAAATAAATAATATATTTTAATATAAAATATTATATTTTAATATAATATATTATAGCACAGAGAAACACAGTGAGAGAGGGAACACAAGCAGGAGGAGTGAGAGAAGGAGAAGCAGGCTTCCCTCTGAGCAGGGAGCCCAAAGCCGGGCTCCATCTGGGGACTCTGGGACCATGACCTGAGCAGAAGGCAGACGCTCAAGGACTGAGTCACCCAGATGTCCCAGAACAGACTGCTCCTTGAGTGTTTGGAGCAGGAAACAACAGATGAATGAAGACACGAATGAATAAATGAATGCTTTACTCTGTGACAGGTTCCTGTTATGTAGGTTTGATTTATTCCTCTGGGCGGGGACTACTTTATCTCCAATTACAGATCGGGGAAACTGAGGTGCAATGGCAAGCAAAGGCTCCCCCAAGTATGTCTGCATTAGGACCTGAACCCCAATGTCTCCCACTCAGCTTAGCCTAGGGGTGGAGTTCGGTGACTTCTTCTCACTGGGTTCTGAAGAAAGGAAGTGGCTGCAGGTGCCCGTTAGGGGAAGGGTTCAAGCCGAACGCGTTTTCCTCAAGTGGCAGGGGAACCCAGAAAAGGAACCCCTGGTTTGTGGGAGAGTGCCGCCCCCCTTCGCTTAAGGTACAAAAGCGCAAGCGGGGATTTGACCGCTAAAGCCACAGCTCCCAGCCGCGAGGTGAGTGTGATTTGCCTTCTCTGAGCCTTAGTCTCCCACCTGTCAACGGGAGACATTAACAGTTCGGGGTGAGGGGCAAATGCCACCGAAGTAGGAGGGGGTATTTGGGAGCCGCACCCCACCCCCACCCCCAGCAGACACCCACGTGGCCGGCCTTGGCCTATCTGACCCAGTCCCGGGGCGGAAAGGGTGCGGGTCCTACCCGCCCCCAACTCCAGGGGCGGGATTTCGCGGACCCGGGAGCCCAATAAATCCACAGCGGGTCCTCGGGAGCCACCCCTTTAAGCCCCACGGAGACCTCCAGCCGTCCGCGCGGAGCACGGCTCCCAGGGAGAGGGCCCGACGGCTGGGCAGTGGACACACCGCTGCCAGGGGCCAGCCTTCCGGAGCAGAGCAGGAGGCGAGGTGCCGGGACCGACAGACCGCAGAGGCAGACGCGTAGACGAAGAGGAGGGGCAGGGAGGCAGACGGCAGCAGCGAGGATCCACAGATTCCTCGCCCAGGGAGCCCCAGCCCGAGTCTCTTTCGCTGCCTCCCTCCAGGGACCCAAGGAGTCCCCTTCGCTGCAGAGTCCCAACATACTCCCATCTCCACGCAGCCCTGCCTCCTGGTCGCTGCCAGTTTCCCTTACCGGCGGGTGGGGGTGGGGTGGACACGCGCGCGTGGCTGGAAGGGCCGAGGACGCACTTGGCCCCTGCACCTGCACCTCATGGCGGTCGTCGAGGCAGGAGCGCGGGCCACATTCGGAGCCTGGGATTACGCGGTCTTCGCCCTCATGCTGCTGGTGTCCACGGGCATCGGGCTGTGGGTCGGGCTGGCTCGGGGCGGGCAGCGCAGCGCCGAGGACTTCTTCACGGGGGGCCGTCGTCTGGCCGCCCTGCCCGTTGGCCTCTCGCTGGCCGCCAGCTTCATGTCGGCGGTACAGGTGCTGGGCGTGCCAGCCGAGGCCTACCGCTACGGCTTCAAGTTCCTCTGGATGTGCCTGGGACAGTTGCTCAACTCCCTGCTCACCGCCGCGCTCTTCATGCCGGTCTTCTACCGCCTGGGCCTCACCAGCACCTACCAGGTACCGGGCAGAGGCCCGGAGGCAGGACCTGCCCGGCTGAGAACGCAGGGATGTGGCGGGGAGGCTCTGGGGCTTTGACGTGCTGTCCAGGGGGCCGCAGGCGGGCTCCTTGGGGCTTTAACGGGGCAGACAGGTGCGGAGGATTCTGGGAAGTAGCCCCAGGCAGCGGGGTGAGGGGCAGGAAGGAGGAAGAGGAGCTGCCATCCCGGTTCTCCTCCGTGGAAGCCCGCGCAAGGCGGAGCCAGGTGTGCACCAAGTGTGGACAGGCACAAACCTGCCCCCCACATGCTTGGGCGTGCGCACACCCGAGCGATCGCCGGACAGTGGGCCGAGGGTTCGAAACCCGACTTTCCCGCTTACTCCGCTCTGGCTTCCCAAGTGTCAAAGCCCATTAGGTCAACCTGGGCTAATAAGAGTACTTCCCTCCAGGGCAGGGGGTAAAGTGATTAAAATCGTGACCGTGTACGGTAGGCCACCAATGACAATTGGCCACTGGCTCTATATAGTCCGCTGTTGACTCAGAGCGGCGCCGCTCCGGCGATCAATTAGCCATCAGTGGGGGTAGAGGGACGTGCACCTTTGGCTGATCCGTCTTCCTGGGCACAGCGGGGATGGCATGTGTGCACAGGTGTGTGCAGACTGATGGGAATCTGGGCGCTTGGCGGGGGCCCCTCCACGAGCAGGAATAGAGAGAAGTTGGCCTCCGGAGGGAAGGCAGAAGTCACGAGGTCGGGTGAAGTACCCCAGAGGCCTCGGTCTCCTGGTAGGACCAGTCCAGGTGACCGCGAGCCTCGGCTCCTCCTTGCAGTACCTGGAGCTGCGCTTCAGCCGCAGTGTGCGGCTCTGCGGGACTCTGCAGTACCTGGTGGCCACGGTGAGTGGCCTCGGCCCCGCCCTCGCCCTCAGGGTCCCGCTCAGGTCCCGCCTGGGTCCTAGTCCGCGTCGACCCCGCCCACAGCCCACCCCCACCCGTCACGACCCCGCCCCGTGGGTCTCCCCCTCCCATCCTGCAAGGCCCTTCCCACGCCCAGCCTCAACCTTTCTGGCCCCGCCCCCTGCGGCCGGGTCTAGAGGTTTGGCCCGAAGACCTGTCCCCCATATGCGCGGCCTGACCCCGCCCCCACCCTGCTCTGGATCCCCCTTCTCGCCAGACACCACAAGCTCCGCCACCACTATTCTCTCCTCCCCCCTTCCGCGTCCTCCGCGGGCCTCACCTGGTTCCGACTCTACGGGTAGACGCTGTATACCGGCATCGTGATCTACGCCCCCGCGCTCATCCTGAATCAAGGTTTGACTCTGGGAGATCTAGGGAGGGTGACCAGGAGGGAGCAAAGGCTTTGAGACTAGACCGAAGGAGAGGAGAGGGGAGGGGCAGCCCCAGGAGAGACTCGGGGAGAGAAAAATCTCGGAGAGATGAAGACCCTAGACACTGGGGGCCAAGTTTGCACCCTGCCCGGAGGTCTAATGGGGGGCAGTTTCCTTGCACAGTGACCGGTTTGGACATCTGGGCATCACTCCTGTCCACTGGAGCCATCTGTACCTTCTACACGACGGTGGTGAGTGACACCCCCACCCCACTGGGGGCTCCATGCACACTGGGTGGGGGAAACCCTGAAGCCATCACCCGCTTTTTCCTTTCCCTTCCTGCTGAGGAAAGCTGCATCCCAGCTGGGCCTGTTTCCTCATCTTAATAACAAGTCCTTTGGAAGATTTATTGATGAGAGTCCAGGGATCAGGAATAATCTAGCTTCAGGACTGGCTGGATCCAGGGGCTACAACAGCATCCTCTGGGACCCTCTCCCATCTCTTGGGGTCGCATCAGCTCAGAAACTGAGTTCCTATTTCAGGTTGGGCTGGCACAAATCCTATGGCTGTTCCAGTTGGCTGGCCCCAGTCTTGCCTGCACCATGAACCAATCACAGAAGTTCCGGAGGGCTAGGAAAGATGTTCTGGTTGGCTATTTCTGGAGCTGGGAGTAGATTGGTTTCCCATGAATGGCCTTTGAGGGAGAAGGGGCTTCTCCAAAGGGAAATCCAGGGGCTCCTTTGGGAAGGCAAAGGTATGGAGGCTAGAAGGGTAAAAGCTACAGCTAAGAATAATGGTAGTAGCAGTAATGATGACAGGGGAGCCATCTCTCATTCACTTACTGATCTTGTATGTGCCAGGTGCTATTGCAAAGATTTTCCCCACATGAGCTAATTGAATCCTCACAACACCATTTTCCAGATGAGGAGAGAGGCAGAGAGAGGCATCAGTCCCTGTCTGACCCCTGACTCCCCATCTGTCACATCTTGCAGGGCGGCATGAAGGCTGTGGTCTGGACTGATGTGTTCCAGGTCGTGGTGATGCTTACTGGCTTCTGGGTCATCCTGGCCCGCGGGATCATGCTGGTGGGCGGGCCCAGGCACCTGTTAGAAATTGCCCAGAACCACTCCCGGATGAACTTCATGGAGTGAGTAAACTAGAGAGGGTACTGCCTCCCTCTGCCCTGGGAGAAGCCAACCAATGCTTCCTGCTCCAGGAAGCCTCCCCTGCTTCCCTTCCCAGATTCCCCACAGACCACACATTTGCCTCCTCTCTCTAGACCACCCTAGGCCCCATCCCTCCATCTGTCTCACCGTGTCCCCAGTCCAGACTGGACATTGATGGCTCCCTGAGGTTCCAGCTGGGCACAGAAAGGTTGTTGTTTTGTTTTGTTTTGTTTTGTTTTACAGAAAGGTTTTTGAATGCATACATGGATGACTCAGTAAACAATTTTTTAATCCGGCAAACTCCTACTTACACTTCAAAACCCACCCCAAAAGGCCCCTCAAGACCCATGAGGTTCAGAATGGCCATCTGGGGCCCTTAGGAGGGGAAAATCAATGTGGCATTCCCATATGGCTGTCTTGTCCATCCCTTATCCAGCTTTGACCTGGACCCACGAAGCCGCTACACATTCTGGACTTTTGTGGTGGGTGGCACATTGGTGTGGCTCTCAATGTACGGCGTGAACCAAGCGCAGGTGCAACGCTATGTGGCCTGCCGCACAGAGAAGCAGGCCAAGCTGTGAGTGTTTAGGAGGGGCAGGGTGGGGACCTCCGGGACCAGCTGCCCCCCCTTCCCAGGCTGATCCTGCCCCTTCCCCCAGGGCCTTGCTCATCAACCAGCTGGGGCTGTTCCTGATCGTGCTCAGCGCTGTTTGCTGTGGCATCGTCATGTTCACCATCTATATAGACTGTGACCCTCTCCTTGCAGGGCGTATCTCCGCCCCTGACCAGGTAAGTCTGGCCCTAGGCCACTCCTGCCCTCCCCACCCCCACTCTGCACTGCCTCGTGGATGAACCTCTCCAGGCAAGGGTAGAGCAGCATTCCTAGAAGAGAGAAGAGCCTGCGCAGAGGTCCAGGGGCAGCAAAGAGCTTGGCTCAGAGGAGGATCTGGAAGGAAAAGGGAAGAACAAGGCTGGAAGGCAATGGAGAGCCAGAGGAGGAGGGGCTGAGCAGGAGAGGGACTCTCTGAGAGATATTACGGAGGAGATGGGACCATGGTTCAGCATGAAATGATGGTGTTGGTTACAATAATCACCAGCTCTCATGCTTCAAGCACCTACTCTGTGCCTCATGCTGTTCCCTTCACAGTTAGGCTATAAAATCCTTCAGCATGTGATGAGGCCAAGGCTGTCCTGGCCCCCACTTTACAGACGAGGAAACTGGGGCTGGAGTGGGTGGGAAGCAAGTGGCTGAGGTCAAGAGCTGAGTCAGCGGCAACACCGGGGCCAGGAGCCCTGCCTGGTTCAGACTCGGTTCCGAATCGGCAGAAGAAGGAAGGCTGTCCCATCTGCCGTCCTCCGTTGGGGTCAGCTCCTGGACTGCCTGACTGTGCGACTCAGCCAGGGGATGCACCTGTTGGCCTTACTGTCCACGTCAGTAAAATGGAGATGACGTGGGACTCTGCCTCACTGGGGTCCCGGGCTCGGTGCATGGTGGGGCCCAGTGACAGTCCTTCAGGGCATGCAGTCCATCAGCAAACATACACTGGGCACATGCAGCGTGGGGACAGGCAGAATCCCTTGTCCTTGGGGTGCTGCTGCCCTGGACGCTAACTCTCCCCCTCCCTCCCCCCCCCAGTACATGCCCTTGCTAGTGCTGGACATCTTCGAGGACCTGCCTGGAGTTCCTGGGCTCTTTCTGGCCTGTGCCTATAGTGGTACCCTCAGGTAAGCAGCCCTCTTTGCTCACCCAGCTGTACCCCCTGTGGGACAGAATGTTCTGGGCATGTCCGTCATTTATAGTTCCTGTGTGGTCCCCAGTGGGCAGCTCAGGCGGGCCCCGCTGAAGGCACACCTTGGGGACAAAGACCCCAACTATGTTGTTATTGTTGTTGAAGATTTTATTTACTTGACAGAGAAACACAGCTAGGAGAGGGAACACAAGCAGAGGGAGTGAGAGAGGGAGAAACAGGCTTCCCGCTGAGCAGGGAGCCCGATGTGGGGCTCAATCCTGGGACTCCAGGATCATGACCTGAGCCGAAGGCAGAGGCTTAACCACTGAGTCACCCAGGTGCCCCAGCTATGGGGTTTTTACCTTCTTATCACCTGCCAGGGCCACACCTGTCTCCTCTCTCCCTTCTTTCCTTCCTTCTGCTCCCAAACAAATGTTTACTGAGCACCTAATATGTACATATGTGGCAGGTACTGCCATTGTAAACCCCAGGGTACAGCTCTGACTAAGTGGTCTCTCACTCCTGCCCTCGGGGGCCTCACATTCTAGTGTCTTCAAATATTCTATGACTTCTGGCTCATCCCTGCTCCTGCTGTGACCAGGGCCCCATGCAGTTCTCAGCAGCCTATGATTGCTGTGTAATAAGAACTTATGTCATTCGTGTTCCTTGGTCAGGGTGTCCTGGCTCCTGTGGGAGTGTCTCAGGTCTGGGGGCATGTATGGTGTGGTGGTGGACATCTCCTCCACGCTTGGGGAATTCTGCCACCTGTGACACTGCCCTTGGGTGGGTCAGATGATATGAGCAGCTGGGGCCTCCCCCAGAGGGGCGTGTGGCCAGTCCCTTGATGAGGTCTGTTGCCCACCCTCCCCACCCTCCTCTCAGCACCGCCTCCACCAGCATCAACGCCATGGCCGCGGTCACCGTGGAGGACCTCATCAAACCTCGGCTGCCGAGCCTCGCGCCCCGGAGACTCGTGATGATCGCCAAGGGGCTCTGTGAGTTGGGCGAACTCGGGTGTGGGGGGCAGGGTGACCTCTCCACACTGACCGTGCCACCCCCCCATCTGCCACAGCACTCATCTATGGTTCAGCCTGTCTCACCGTGGCGGCTCTGTCCTCACTGCTGGGAGGAGGTGTCCTCCAGGTCAGCACCCCCCCCCCCCCGATCCAACCCCATCGCTGCAAGAAGCAGGCCACCATCCACATTGAACGGAAACCCGGAGAGGATCCTACTTTTTTGTGGCAGAGCTGGACTTTGTCCGATGCCACCAGCCTGAAAACTTTCTGCAGCCGCCCGGCTGGTGGCAGTAGGAGGTGGGGTGGGGGGGTGGCTTGGAGGTGGGACCCGAATTTGGCCAACACAGGGGAGAGGCAGAAGCAGGGAGTCCCCTTTAGGGAAACAAGCACAGAGGCTCACTGTCCACAGTGGAATTCCTCAGGTCTTACTTTCCCAGCGAGCAAACTGAAGCAGTAGAGGTGGGAGGGCTCTGCCCTCAGCTCCCACTCCCTGAACCCCTCTCACAGGGCTCCTTCACTGTCATGGGAGTCATCAGTGGCCCCCTCCTTGGAGCCTTCATCCTGGGGATGGGTCTTCCTGCCTGCAACACAGCGGTGAGTGGGGGCCGGCGAAAGGGGGCAGCTAGAAGTTGGGAGGGCACAAGGGCTCTCTCCCCTGACCTACGCTCTGCCCCCAGGGCGTACTCTCTGGGCTGGCCACTGGCTTGGCGCTCTCACTGTGGGTGGCTGTGGGCGCCACTCTCTATCCGCCCAGCCCCCAGTCCTTGGGAGTCCTGCCGTCATCAGCTGCTGGCTGTGTCCTGCCCTCATCCAATGCCTCTGACCTCCTGGGCCAGCTCCTTCCCACCAACACATCCAGTGGGAACCCCAGGTGAGTGGGCTGGTCTGAAAGGTGGGCGTGGCCAGAGAGCGTGTGGTGGGAGAGGGGGTCTTTTAAACTGGGTCCTGAATGAAAAGGAGGAAAGTGCTCTTGGGACAAGGTGAAGGAAGGCCATTCCCAGGGGAGAGAAGGGAAAGTGCAAAGGGGCTGCTGGGGTTGGGTTCAGTTTAGTGCGTTCCAACTATGGTGAAGATGGGGTGTATTTAGTGGGCTGAGAAAGGATAGATGAGGTCCAGCCAGAAGAATTTGGTCTGATTATTTATTATTATTATTATTATTATTATTGTTGTTGTTGTTATTATTATTACTATTGAGATATAATTTACAGACCATGAAATGCGCCATTTAAAAGTGGTTTTAATGGATTCACAAGGTTATACAACCATCACCATTAACTCAACTTTCATTACCTCACAAGGAAGCCCCCTTCCCCATGAGCAGTTGCTCCCTGTCTCTCCCCACCTCCAGCCCCTGGCAACCACTAATCCATTTTCTGTTGCTACAGATTTGCCTGCATGGACATTTCTTATAAATGGGATTACTCAATATGTGGCCAGTTTTGTCTGGTATCTTTCACTCAGCGTGATGTTTTTAAGGTTTTTGTTTTGTTTTGTTTTTGTTGTTGTCAAGGTTTATCCACATCATAGGATATATGAGGGTTTGATTCCTTTTTATGGCTGAATAGTTTTCCCTGTGTGGATGGATCACATTTTGTTTATCCCTTCATTGCTTGGACATCTGGGTTGTTTCCATTTTTTGGCTGCTGTGAACGTCTGTGTACAAGTTTTGGTGTGGACGTATGGTTTCATTTCTCTTGGTCTATATACCTAGGCGTGGAACCACTGGATCATATAGAAATTCTTTTTTAATTATTTTGTAAACACTTTTTTATTTATTTGAGAGAGAGCAGAGTGGGAGCAGAGTGCAGGAGAGAGCACAAGAGAGGGTGGAAAAGCAGAGGGAGAAGGAGAGGCTCCCTGCTCTGTGGGGAGCCTGATATGGGACTCAATCCCAAGGACCTGGAGATCATGATCTGAGCCCAAGCCAGACGCTTAACCATCTGAGCCATCCAGGCACCTCTATACCTTTTTTTTTTTTTAAGAAATGCCTATCCAAACCCTTTGCCCATTTTTTTAATTGACTCATTTGTGGGTTTTTTTATTGTTGAGTTGTAATTTGGATTTGTAAGTTATTTTCTTCCACTCTGTGGGTTGTCTTTTCATTCCCTTGGTGGTATCCTTCGATGCACAGAAGCTTTCAGTTTTGATGAAGTCTAGTTTATCTCTGTTTTCTTGGGTTGCTCGTGCTTTTGGTATCACATCTAAGGAACTATTACCAAACCCAAGGTCATAAAGACTCATGCCTATGATTTCATTAAGAGTTTGATTTGGGGGGCGCCTGGGTGGCTCAGTTGGTTGGACGACTGCCTTCGGCTCAGGTCATGATCCCGGAGACCCGGGATCGAGTCCCACATCGGGCTCCCTGCTCGGCGGGAAGCCTGCTTCTCCCTCTCTCACTCCCCCTGCTTGTGTTCCCTCTCTGGCTGTGTTTCTCTCTGTCAAATAAATAAAATCTTTAAAAAAAAAAAGAGTTTGATTTGGGTAGATTCTGAGGGTAATAGGGAGCCATGGAGAGTGGTGAGCAGTGGTAGGAGGTAATCTGAGTTACATTTCAGTAATGCTACCTCTGGTTGTGCATAGAGAACACCTATGGGTAGGAGTAGATTCGCCTGAGAGGAAGAGATGTGGCTACTGTGCACATCTGAGTGAGCAATAATGGAACACTGGGCTAGGCCAGGGCAGTGGGGATGGGAGGAAATGAGCAGAGTGGGAGCAGCTTTGGGACTCATGCACACCTCTCCTTCCCCTAGCCCTGAAATGGACCTTGGTCGACCTGCCTTAGCTGACAGCTTCTATGCCATTTCCTATCTTTACTATGGTGCCCTCGGCACGCTGAGCACTGTGCTCTGTGGAGCCCTTGTCAGCTGCTTGACAGGTAAGCAGGGCATATGTCCTCCTCAGAGATCACCTGGTGAATCCCTCTGCCTCCAGGACCCAGTGGACACGAAGAGGAAAGGCATTACTGTCAGCCAAATGACCACCATACACTGGAGGCATCTGCACCCTTTCTGCAGTGTCGCCTTTGGGACAAACTGGGCTGGTCCCATTTTGCAAAGGCAGAAGAAAACTGAGGCACCCCCTCCCTCCCTTCTACCTGCCTCTCTAATCTCTCCTCCACCTCCAAAACCGAGTCCTTGCTAAAGGATATGGGGTGGAGCCACGAGGCGCTGTCCGTTGTGCTGAAATAGCTTCTCAGCAGCACGGCTCCTCATCCATTCGGGAATTCTGAATGCCATGGAGAAGTGGGAAGAGATCAAGAGAAATCAAGAGTGCTCACAGTACCTGTTCTTGCTTCCTGTGTCTCAGACTTTACATTCACCGGGGCTTTCCTGAGTCCTTCTCTGTGCCAGACACTAGTCTCTGTGGGGAAATAATGAACCACCCATTGATGTATTCTATCCCCTGACTGTGTAGATGAGAAAACTGATGCCCAGAGAAGGGCAGAGGCTTTCCAGGGTATCCAGTGGGTCATTAACAAGAATGTGGGATTGGAACCCATCAGCACACTCCCTTTCCCCTACCTCCAGCTCCCGTCACCTCTTCACTAAATAACCCCCTTTCCCCTCAGGCCCCACCAAGCGCAGCACCTTGAGTCCTGGGCTGCTGTGGTGGGATCTTGCACGGCAGACAGCATCGGTGGCCCCCAAGGAAGAAGTGGCTACCTTGGATGACAACTTGGGGAAGGTCAGTCACAGGGCTGGCTCCCAGAGCAGGGGGAGGGAGAGGGAAGTGACTTTGGGTCCCCTGGGCATGGCCATAAGTCAGGGGAGGGACATGATGAGTCACCATCTTTCTCAATCTCTTCCAGCAAAAAGGCTTGGTTAAGAGATGATATGTCTTCAATATTTTTATCAAGTCCATTAACAAAGACTGAGTCGAATTTCATAATATTCATTTCCTTGGATTACTTCCAGTCTGTGGCGGGTAAAACTGGTTTACCTTTAAGGTATTGACTTAAAATCTCTTCTATAAATAAAAGTCCGTAATTCAAAAGTGAGTCAGCTTGGAGAAAATCTTACATAAGAAACATGACCGTGAATAGGCCAAATTTACCCGAAGCTGTGTAGTTGCTATGTGAATGCCCTGACTTTGGAAGATGCTGTCCCTGACCCAGACCTGCCTCTGCTCTGGAATCCCTGTTTCATTTTCTCATTTCTTGCACACTTCCTCTGTCCCATGCCCTACTCAGGAGTTCATGTCCTCTGTCTAAGAGGAGCAGATGAAAGCTAAACTGAAAAATAAGTAGGATCTCAGCAGGTAATGAGGACAATAAAACAGGGTACTGTGGGGTACCTGGGTGGCTCAGTCATTGGGCATCTACCTTCGGTTCAGGTCATGATCCCAGGGTCCTGGGATCAAGCCCCACATCTGGCTTCCTGTAGGGGGGGTGCCTGCCTCTCTGTCTCCCACTCCCCCAGTTTGTGTTCCCTCTCTCATTGTATTCCTCTCTGTCAAATAAATAAATAAAATCTTTAAAAACAAAAAAAAACAAAAACAAAACAGGATACTGTGATGAGGGTGGTCTCTTGGAAGGGGTAAGAGAGAGCCCCTAAGGAGGAGAAGCCAGCCCTAGGAAGATCTGGGGGAAGGGCATTTTTGATGGAGGGCACAGCAGGTGCAAAGGCTGAGGCTAGAAGCTTGAGAAGGGAGGTATGGAAAGGAAAAGCATTTGGCTGGAGTGTTTTTAAAGCTCCTTTCAGCTGCTGTGGGGAAGTATTTATTTTCTTGAAGGGGAGCAGGCTGAAAGTCAGAATGAGAGGGAGGCAGGCATCCTTGCAAGCATTAATAGCCTGGACTATAGGTGACGTGCGCATTGGCGGAGAGAAGCGGGTGGAGGTTTTGGAGGCAGAAGGAATAGGACTGACTGATACACTGACCAAGGGGACAATTGTGCAACCCTGCCCAGGTTCTGTCCTTCTAGGCCCTCAGTGATCCCATCTGGGGGGAGCTGACACAGAGTTGAATGGAGTCTCTGATGGTGTCTTTCTTCACTTTTCACTTTTCATTCCAGGGTATTGAGGAACTGCCCCCTGGAACCAAGAGGCCTCCTGACTTCCTGTCCACTGACAAGGACCATCTGCTCTTCCTGGGGCAGAAGGAAGTCAGTGGACCCAGCTCCTGGACCCCTGACAGTACACATGACTGTGGTCAGGACCTTCGGGAGACAGACCTCTGAGCCAGCAGGGGACTGACCACCTGGGATGGAACCTCAGGGTGGGCCCTCCCAGGCTACAGAAGAATGGCCTCAGGCTCTGATTGTCGGGACTGTGTCCTATGCAAATGAGTTTGGGATCCCTGCCCTATGGAAAGAGGTGAAGCCCTGCCTTTGGGAGGTCATTGTATCCATCACCCTATGAGCCAGCCCCTAGTCTTAGATGCTGCATCCTTGCCTTTCCCCCAAAATGAAGCCATATTTCTGTCTACATACAATAGAAAGATGTTAGGGTCCCCTCTGGACAACATGGGAAAACTCTAGGCCCAACATTAGGGTCTGAGAAAGTCTCCAGCACTTCTCTAGGATGTTAGCAAGGATTTGGGAGGTCCTCAGGCACCACCCCCTTGCATCCCATTTTTGCAGATGGGGAAACTGAGGTCTAGAAAGGGGCAACAACTTGACCAATGTCACAGAACACACCAGAGATTCATTGAGAGTTGGGACACCAGCTCTTCCACCTTCACTGCCTCCCTGTTTTCCTTCGTTTGGAGAATCGGACATCACATGGCCCCTGACCTTAGGAGCAAGAAGGGAGGCTAAAGGAGAAATAACATTTTCAATCTTCCTCTTATGCCTGGACACTAAGTATCTCATCCATTACAGAGCATGAACTCACTTCACAAAGGAATAAACTAAGGCTCAGTGAGGTAGGCTGAGGTTACAGCAAGTCGGGTCTGGGCAGGGACAGACCTGGGAGCTGTGTGAGGCTGAAGGTCTGTTGCCAACATGTTGCTGGTGGATGGGGTCAGACAGGTGGGCAAACCCATGTCCGAGGGACACGCTTGGCTTTTGGATGGAGATTTAATCCATGCGCATCAAATAAACAGACTTTGATGCTTGGTATTCTGTGCTCTCTGAAAAATCATTCCGGCTGTTGCCTCAGATCTCCTCAGTCAGATCTGAGTGTGAATCTCAGTGTCTCTTGTCCCAAGACTGTGAGTGAATAAACCTGAGTAAGCATCAGAACAAGGTGATAATTGCCATCTTGGGGTGGCTTGTGTTGCCCTCCCTGACACATAGCTTCCCTCCCCTCCTGATTTGCACTTGAAGCATCCCCTCCTCACTGCCCTTTCTGCCTAGACCCTGCCAGCCTCCACACTGTCCCTGCACCAGTCTCTCAGGGTCTCTGGGACCTTGAGAGCTGGCTGCACTTACATCTGCCCATATACCGGCTGTGGCTCCTGGGGTCCCCAAGGGAGCATCCCATACTCAGTTCAGTAGGGTCCTCCCAAAATTCAAGACCCGGAACCTTAGAATGTGACCTTATTTGAAGAGTCTTAGCAGGTATGTTTAGTTTAAGATAAGGTCATATTGGATTACGGTGGGCCCTCAACCCAATGATTATGTTCTTACAAGAAAAGAAGAGGGCGCCTGGGTGTCTCAGTGGGTTGGGCCTCTGCCTTCGGCTCAGGTCTTGTCAGGGTCCTGGGATCGAGGGCTGCATCGGGGCTTCCTGCTCAGCAGGGAGTCTGCTTCTCCCTCTTCCTCTGCTGCTCCCCTGCTTGTGCTCTTTCTCCAGTTCTTTCTCAAGTAAACAGAATGTTATTTTTTTTAAGATTTTATTTATTTATTTGACAGAGAGGAATACAGTGAGAGAGGGGACACAAGCGGGGGGAGTGAGAGAGGGAGAAGTAGGCTTCCTGCCAAGCAGGGAGCCCAATGTGGGGCTCGATCCCAGGTCTCCGGGATCATGACCCGAGCCGAAGGCAGTCGCTTAACCAACTGAGCCACCCAGGTGCCCCAAGTAAACAAAATGTTAAAAAACAAAACAACAACAACAAAAAAACCTCCCATAGACTTCTCTCTCCCCTACAGCCCCAGTTTCCCCTATTGTTAACATCACATCTTTCATTCGTATGGCATATTTGTTACAGTTGATGAGTGAGTATTGGTACATTATTATTAACTCAAGTTCACAGTTTACTCTTTGGGTTGTATATTCTATGTGTTCTGACAAATGTGCAATGGCATGTCTCCACCATTACAGTATCCTACAGAATAATTTTATTGCCCTCAAAAATCCTGTGTTCAGGGTGCCTGGGTGGCTCAGCTGGTTAAGCAACTGCCTTCAGCTTAGGAGTCCTGGGATCGAGTGAGTCCCACATCAGACTCTCTGCTCAGCGGGGAGTCTGCTTCTCCCTCTGACCTTCCCCCTCTCATGCTCTCTCCTTCTCTCTCATGCTCTCTCTTAAGTAAATAAATAAAATATTTTTTAAAAAATCCTGTGTTCCACCTATATCGGTCTTGCATTCAGTCTCTTCCTCAGTTTTATCTATTTTGTTTGTTTATTCTTTCTGATTTTCTATCGATGATACTATTATCTGGTCTCAATTCTTTTTCTTATTGTATTACATTGGTCAGCACCTCTGCATCGGCACTCAATAGTAGCCATGATCCTGGGCATCCCAGCCCTGACCTGGACTAGGTTACCTCTTCTGTTTGACTATCCAATATGAAGCAGATGATTTCTTTCAAATCCTGATCTTTGGTCAGACTAATTTTTTCCTAGTCTCCATCAACTAAAAACTTTTCAAAAAATCAGAAGTGGTTGCTGAATGCTTTTGGTGATCCAATACTTTTTCAGCACAATGAGATGAGCATTTGGTATCTTTCCCCATTCATCTCTTCATTGAGTGAGTGAGGGTTTCTGACGCTGAACTTTCCTTGCCTTTGGGGGAAGAAGAAAGAAGCCCTGCATGCCCCTGGTATGTTGTCCTTTAAAGTGCAGCTGAACTCAATTTGCTGATATTTTATTTAGCATTTTTGTATGCGGCCAGGCTCCTGACCCCTTCCTGGCATTTTATCTTCCTGCTGAGCTGATTCCCACGGGGTGTGGGGGAGGTCGGCTCACAACATCTGCAATAGCTTAACCAGGTGACTTGAACTCAGCAGTGCCCCAGTCCCCTTCCCAGAACCGCTCCTCCTCCAGGGAACCCTGCTACCCACGAAGCCTTCTCCTGTCCACTTACCTTCTAGAACCCCATTCCTTAGTACTGTTGATTCATTCTACTAAGTGGGGGGAGGGGCCAGCCACAAAGCTTCCCACCACCACCCCCAACACCCCAGGATCTCAGGCTTGTCTCAGTCTCCTCTGCTGATTTTGGCATCAGCTGCAGCTGAGGCGGACAGAGGCCCCAAATTCTTGTTGTTCTGGTGCTGTGAGAGAGTTGTCAAGAAGTCAGACTGAGCAAAAGACAGGACCTGGTGGGAAGCAGGTAAGTTTCCACAAGTCTGACTCCACCTATCTCCTCTCCAGGTCCACAGGTTGTGACAGCTTCAGGCTTAGCTGTTTCCAGGCACACCTAGAACAAAGGGAGGCAAGAATGAAGGATTCACCTTATATCCTATCCTCCTTGAGGTCAGATCTCAGACTGGGACTGGAATCTGGAATCACCCTAAATTAATAGCTCCTGAGGAGGCAGCTCACTTCATACCAGCCCAAACCAAATTATAGTATCTCAGTGAAATTGCTGTGCAACCTGCAGTCAGTTGCTGTCCCTCTCTGGGTCATCCACATCACTTTCTCCAAATTCTGACCTGGCAATAGGTCACTCAAAAAGCAGGTCAGCGGGCACCTGGGTGGATCAGAGGGTTGAGCCTCTGCCTTCAGCTCAGGTCATGATCTCAAGGTTCTGGGATCGAGCCCCGCATCGGGCTCTCTGCTCAGCAGGGAGCCTGCTTCCCCCTCTTTCTCTGCCTGCCTCTCGGCCTACTTGTGATCTCTTTCTCTCTCTCTGTCAAATAAATAAATAAAATCTTTAAAAAAAAGGAGGTCAGACTCATTGCTGCTCGAGCAACATGGAGCTCCTACATCATGGAAAAAAAACATCAAGAGAGGGAAAGATTTTCTTTTCTTTTCTTTTTTTTTTTTTTAATGCATACTGGGTCATACTCACATTGCTCTGAGATCTACTTTTTCCTTTCAAGAGTTAATCACAGAAATGTTTCCTGGGCAGTAATTATAAATCTGATTCATCTTTTGATTTCTTTAATTTTTTTTATTTTTCTTATTACCTTTTTAATCACACAATATAAAGTTTAAAGAGCTAGATTATTCTGGAAGGGTTATTATGAAAATCTGTGGTCCCCTTCAGCTCCCATGTTTGATGAAATCAAGAAAAATATCTGGGGTGCCTGGGTGGCTCAGTTAGTTAAGCCACTGCCTTCGGCTCAGGTCCTGATCTCGGGGCCCTGGGATGGAGTCCCGCATCAGGCTCCCTGCTTCTGCCTCTCCCTCTGCCTGCCTGTGTTCTCTCTCTCTGTCAAATAAATAAAATATTTTTTAAAAAATCAAGAAAAATATGAGCACAATCATGGGAGAAATGTGAACGTGTTGGTGGGATCTGGTCTCACAGGTGTTAGGGAATGAGGGTGTCTGAGCTGGAACTGCACCTCCAACACCTACTGATCCCAGAGCATCTTTACTCAAATTCTAAATCGGTCCCTTGGTCTCCCCTCCCTGCATTCTGGTCTCTACCTTGCCCCCCACTTCTGAGGGATCTAACAGCCAGCTCCCCTCCCCAGCTCGCATATCCTGCATAGCTCCCTACTGCTCTCAGAACAAAATCCATCTGATAGCATGAAGCCAACTTTAATCCCCTGCTGTTCCTCTTCCTTCCCTTCCTTATGCCCACCCCCCAGTGAGATGGTGAGGGCTCTGGACTTAGAGCCAGGCAGAGCTGAGTTCAAATCCTACTCTGCTGGGCATCTCAATCTTTGGAGTTTCACTTTCCTGGTCCGGAAAAATGGGTGTGTGTTCTGAAGAGGGGGATAGTTCTGGGTGCTGTAAAGACACAGCCCATGACCAAAGGCATTGCCAGGATGACTGTGGGCTCTGAGCGGACCCCAGCCCAGGGTTGCTTGTGGAAGTCCATGTTTGAGGGAGGGAAAAGGCACCAGGTACTCGCTCTCAGGGGAAAGTGAAAATGAAGTGATTTGAAGCAGGGTTTCATGAGCCAATGGTCAGGAAAGAATCCTTGAAACATTTTTGGTGCAAAAAGGTGGTTTGATGATAGCGTGGGGGATAGGATCTGTGGGAGGACAGAGCTGCACCGGGGTTGTGAGGAGCAATTATAGACTTTGGAGTTGGGGGAGGTAAAGATGAAGGAAGTTTCCAGAAGGATTTTCATATGTTAGAGAAGACGCACAGAATTCTGGAGGCCTGGCTGTTGTCAAACTAGGGTTGTTTTTCTGTCTAGCAAGACATTAACAGTAAGAGTGGGAGTTCCTGGAGGAAGGTTACACTCTACTTGCCTCAAGTATTTGTGGATGGGGTGGGTGCGGGCTGGGTGACTCAGTCAGTTAAGTGTCTGCCTTGGGCTCAGAGGATGATCCCAGGTTCCTGGGATTGAGCCCCACATTGGGATCCCTGCTCAGGGGGGAGTCTGCTTCTCCTTCTCCCTCTGTTCCTCCTCCTGCTTGTGTGCTCTCTCTCTCTCTCTCTCAAATAAATAAATAAAAATCTGAAAAAAGTATTTGTGGATGGACTGCAAATTCTAAGAAAATTTAAGTGTGTCTGCGTTTCCTTTTACCGTTGTTCTCCATGTCAAGAATCACAGCCCAGGTGTGCACACGCTGCAGGAGACCCAGAGATTATAGTTACTAGGAGGAAGGGTCAACCCCAGAAAGCAAACAGCAGCTTCGCGTCGCCATTAGGCGTGGCCCCACGTTGCCGTCTTGTCCGCACCCCAGCCCCTCCCCGGGGGCCACCACCAGCCACACCTAGGTGCAGAGTGTTTGCTAAATTCAATGCTTGCTCAAACATTTGTTTTTAAGACAAAATTCCTGCAGAGGCCCCATGCCCTTTAGCCAGGGTCAGAGCCCATAGCTGGGGCCGAGGGGGAGGAGAGGCGCAGGTGGGAGGGGCAAGATTGTGAGGCGCCACTGATTATATACGATGGAGTTGGGAGAGGCAAAGACCAAGGGAAGTTTCCAGGAGGACTTTCATCTGCTATAGAAGGCTCGCAGGATCCTGGAGGATAGGGTTGTTTTTCCCTCTAACAAGACAGGAACATTAAGACGGTTGGGTTTCCTGGAGGAACTGATACTCTGCCGGCCTCAAGTATTGTCAATGTGGAGCGCCTGGGTGGCTCAGTGGGTTAAGCCTCTGTCTTACACTCAGGCCCTGATCTCAGGGTTTTGGGATCAAACCCCGCACTGGGCTCTCTGCTCGTCAGGGAGCTTGCTTTCTCCTCTCTCTCTCTGCCTGCTTGTGATCTATCTCTCTGTCAAATAAATAAGATCTTTGTTTAAAAAAAGTATTTGTCAAGGGGCTGCAGGTTATAAGGAGATCTAATTTTTTTTCAGATTTATTTATTTATTTAACAGAGAAAGAGAGCAAGAGAGAGAGCGAGCAGAAGCAAGGGGAGTAGCAGGCAGAGGGAGAGGGAGAATCAGGTTCCCCCCAGAGCAAGGGGAGCCCAATGCGGGACTCGATTCCAGGACTCCAGGACCACGACTGGCAGTTGCTCAACCAACAGAGCCACCCAGATGCCCAGATTTTTTTTAAGTTAACAACTTTTTTTTTAAGATTTTATTTATTTTTTGACAGAAAGAGACACAGCAAGAGAGGGAACACAAGCAGGGGGAGTGGGAGAGGGAGAAGCAGGCTTCCAGCCCAGCAGGGAGCCGGATTTGGGGCTCAATCCCTTGACTCTGGGAGCATGACTTGAGCCGAAGGCAGACGCCCAATAACTGAGCCACCCAGGCGCCCCCAGATTTTTGTTTTTTAGATTTTATTTATTTATCTGACACGGAGAAAGATCACAAATAGGCAGAGAGGCAGGCAGAGAAAGAGGGGGAAGCAAGCTCCCCACCGAGCAGAGAGCAGATTAGGGACTCGATACCAGGACCCTGAGATCACGAGTTTAGCAGAAGGCAGAGACTTAACCCTCTGAGCCACCCAGGCGCCCAAATAAAATCTTAAAAAACAAAAAACAAAAAACAAAAAACATTTATTTATTTGAGGAGCTCCTGAGTGAGTCAGTCCTTAAGTGTCTGCCTTCGGCTCAGGTCATGCTCCCAAAGTCATGGGATTGAGCCCCAAGTCCGGCTCCCTGCTGGGCTGGAAGCCTGCTTCTCCCTCTCCCACTCCCCCTGCTTGTGTTCCCTCTCTTGCTGTGTCTTTCTCTGTCAAATAAATCTTTAAAAAAATAAATAAATAAAAGATACACACATACACAGCACACGCAGGAGCAAGTGGGGGAAGGGCAGAGCGAGAGTATCTTAAGGGACCCGTTCCCTCTCCTCCCCCACCTACCCTCTTGCTAAACGCGGAGCCCGCAGCGGGGGCTAAATCTCCCGACACTGCGATCAGGACCCTGAGTGCGAGTCAGATGCTTAACAGAGAGATTTAATCCTATCTGCATTTCCTTTTTGCCTTTGTTCCTTATATCAGTTCCACCGCATCATGAAGGTCTTAAACGTCACTGAATCGTTCACTCTGATTGGTTAATTTGATGTGATGTGAATGTCACAATAAACAATAATAGATAAGTACAATACTGTACCAAGAAAAAAAAAAAAAGAATCACACCTGACGTGGTCAGCAAAGGAAAAAGAAATGTAGATAAACCTCCTTATAACTTGGAGCTCATTATATATATATATATATATATATATATATATATATATATATATATATATGGCCATTAGCATAGCCATTGGGTCCCTTTAAGAGTTAGTCATCTAGTTCTGGGCCTCTTTGAGCTATATAATCAGGATATCAAGGGCTATTTGGTTTTGGAGGGCCACCTTTCCGGAAGATTTCGGAAGCTGGGCCGGATATAAATAGTAATCATCATTCGGGGCCTTGAGCTACTTACTGAGTTATTGGTGCAATTAAAGATGCTCCGTTATCACTTGGTAGGAACCAAGGGAGTCCAAATCTAGGCACAGTTTCTCTTAGCCAAGTTTTTGTCGCCTCCAGTGACCTTTTTACCTCAATGAGTAGCCTGGGGTAAATCCTGTATTACCATCCATGAGTTATTTTTGGGTATTAAGATTTTCCTCTTATTAATAGCCAGTCTTGTGCATTTTTTGAATATCCTTGTTCCTGGGCTATGTGAACTTCTTGGTCTGAATAGACTGGAGTAAGACTGGTATATTTTTGTGCTGCCTATTTGGCTGGTTCCTTTATTTATTTTATTTTAAGGATTTTATTTATTTATTTTGACAGAGAAACCCAGTAAGAGAGGAAACAAGCAGAGTGAGTGAGAGGGAGAAGCAGGCTTCCCACTGAGCAGGGAGCCCAATGCAGGGCTTGATCCCCAGACTCGGCATCATGACCTGAGCCCAAGGCAGGCGCTTAACGACTGAGCCACCCAGACGCCCCTTAAGTATTATTTTTAAAGATTTTTTATTTATTCATTTTAAAGAGAGGAAGAGAGAGAGGAGGAGAAGGGAGAGCGGCAGGCAGAGGGAGACAGAAAAGCAGACTTCCTGCTGAGCAGGTAGCCCGATGCAGGGCTGGATCCCTGGATCCTGAGATCATGAGATCATGACCTGAGCTGAAGGCAGATGCTTAACCGACTGAGCCACCCAGGCATCCCTGACAGGTTTTAAGAATTATTTCAGGTGTATCTGTAAGACTGCCTGGTGTTTAGTAAGTCAAACTCCCATCATCCATTGGTGGTGCATGGTCTCTAAGACTCTCTTGGACCTGATAAGGAGTCATCACTGTCAGGGATGGTCCCATAGTAAGTTTTGCGATTTCTTCGACCTGGAGGGATGTTCTATGCTGGGTTAAAGCCTCTATTTGTAATGTTACATCAATAGTTCTTGGGACTAATATGACTAAGGAATAAAACCATCAAGAAGCCCTCTTTGAGGTCTAGACTTAACAGCATCTTAATTATGAGGAATCACTGGCAGGTGGAGAGGACTTGTCTCAGAAGATAAGAACGTCCCCTAGTGCATCATCCAATCCAATCTATAGGCAAAGTGGGATCCCCGTTATCTCCACAAATCCATAGTTAACCCCATGGAGTGGGGGACGCTCTGGTTTTTAAGGAGCAATTTTGTCATCCTAGCCACGCAAAACTGGTCAAGGTAGTAGAGTTATACAATTGCTAGGGAATTCATCCCATTTTCCAGCTGTTCAAATAATCATTTGCCCGTAGGGTCCTGTTATTATCTCCACAGAACAAGCATGACGGTTGTCCATACAAGAACTGCTGTGGTAATTTTTCTGAAGTTTACCTCCAGTTGTCTAGCTTAAGCAAACAACGAACATTCAGAGACAATCAGAACTAGAATTTAACATCCACAAAGGCGGTTAATTGAAACATAATTTTTCTTGCTAAAATCACCATTATTTCCAGAAATAGCCAAATTAAGACTAATCTGTTTGTAAAACAAGCCCAGTTTTAACAAACTTGGCCTAATTTTTTACATAAGCTCAGCGAGAATAGTGATTGCCCATCTAGATCTTTTAAAATCCATTTTGTTGAAACTTTTTTTTTTAAGATTTTATTTATTTTTGGGCACCTGGGTGGCTCAGTGGGTTAAAGCCTCTGCTTTCGGCTCAGGTTATGATCTCAGAGTCCTGGAATCGAGGCCGCATCTGGCTCTCTGCTCAGCAGGGGAGCCTGTTTCCTCCTCTCTCTCTTCCTGCCTCTCTGCCTACTGTGATCTCTCTCTCTCTCTGTCAAATAAATAAACAAAATCTTTAAAAAAAAAAAAAGATTTTATTTATTTTTGGGGGAGAGAGAACATGAGTAGGGGGAGGGGCAGAGGGCGAAGCAGGCTCCCCGCTGAGCAGAGAGCCCAATGCAGGACTCGATCCCAGGATCCTGGGATCCTGACTTGAGCCGAAGGTAGAGGCTTAACAGACTGAATCACACAGGTGCCCTTGCTAAGACTTTCAAAAGGAACCGTGGTTCAACTTTTCATAGCCTCTCTAGGCCAGGAGCCAAGCCAAATACTTGTCATCAGACGTGCTTGTGATACCTGTAGATTTGGGTGAATTCCCCTTTACAAGGTCCCGAAAGTATCCTGAGGTTCATGCACCTGCCAGGAAGTGATGTTATCTGCTCAGCTGGTGAGGCTGCTGGGAGCTCTGGGAGGCCAACAGTTCCAAGGGTCGGTGTGACTCCAGGTTTCCTAAAGCCAAACTTAGCTCCTTTTTTTTTTTTTTTAAGATTTTATTTATTTGACAGAGAGAAACACAGTGAGAGAGGGAACACAAGCAGAGGGAGTGGGAGAGGGAGAAGCAGGCTTCCCACCAAGCAGGGAGCCCGATGCGGGGCTCAATTTGGGGACTCCGGGATCATGACCCGAGCTGAAGGCAGACGCTTAACCACTGAACCACCCAGGCGCCCCTAACCTTAGTTCTTTAAAACTGTCCAGTCATATCTGAGTCTATGCATGTCTCTCTCAAATATGACATTCCAGTCAAAGCCTTGGTAAAATAACCAATGTTTCTAATGGTGTCCTGTCACAAGGAGAACAGATTCTTTTTTTTTTAAAGATTTTATTTATTTATTTGACAGAGAGAGAGAGAGATCACAAGTAGGCAGAGAGGCAGAGAGGAGGAAATAGGCTCCCTGCTGAGCAGAGAGCCCTATTCCGGGCTCGATCCTAGGACTCTGAGATCATGACCTGAGCCGAAGGCAGAGGCTTTAACCCACTGAGCCACCCAGATGCCCAAGAGAACAAATTCTTATTGAACTTACATACTTGACTATGATTGCCATGGAAGAAAGAATACTTACTGAGACTTACTGAGTTTCAGAGGATTCATGTAAAGAGAAAATTTAAATGCTTCAAATTTGTTCACAAATGAGTACTTTTAAAAAAGATTTTATTTATGTATTTGACAGGGAGAGAGAAAGAGAGCACAAGCAGGGGGAGCGGCAGGCAGAGAGAGAGAGGGAGAAGCAGGCTGGGACTCCATCTCAGGATCCTGGGATCATGACCTGAGCCAAAGGCAGATGCTTAATGAACGGAGCCATCAAGGAGCCCAACACGAATGAATATTTTATCACATTTTTGTAAGTCACAGATATCTTAAGACAAAGTTTCCTTAATCTGCAAGAGCAAAACTTAGAGAACCAGCAATGTTTCAAACATGAGTCGCAAACACTATAATCGTCTTCCTCAGTTCAATTAGGTTCATGTTACTAATTCTTGTTCAGTTTGAATGCAGATTTTTCTTTTTTGAGATTTTTTAATTTTACTCGAGAGAAGGAGAGAGAGAGAGAGAGAGAGAGAGAGAGAGAGAGAGAGAGAGAGAGCACAAGAAGGGGAAGCAGCAGAAGGAGAAGCAGGTTCCCACTGAGCAGAGAGCCCAATGTGGGGCTCGATCCCAGGACTCCAGGATCATGACCTGAGCCGAAGGCAGAAGCTTAACGGCTGAGCCGCCCAGGTGCCCCTAAATAAGTAAAATCTTAAAAAGAAAAGAAAAGAAAAGGAAACTCATCTGTTTAACAGAAAGAAAAATTTGAATCTTTTTTTAAAAGCATATCTTTTTGGGGGGACACCTGGGTGGTTCAGTCGTTAAATGACTGCCTTCGGCTCAGGTCATGATCCCAGAGTCCCCGGATCGAGCCCCACATCGGGCTCCCTGCTCAGCGGGAAGCCTGCTTCTCCCTCTCCCACTCCCCCTGCTTGTGTTCCCTCTCTGGCTGTGTTTCTCTGTGTCAAATAAATAAAATCTTAAAAAAAAAAAAAAGTATCTTTTTAAAAAAATTTTCAGTTATTTATTTTAAAAAAAAAAAGGTTTTCGGTGCCTGGGTGGCTCAGTGGATTAAAGCCTCTGCCTTCAGCTCAGGTCATGATCTCAGGGTCCTGGGAATCCAGGCCCCATCGGGCGCTCTGCTCAGCAGGGAGCCTGCTTCCTCTTCTCTCTCTGCTTGCCTCTCTGCCTACTTGGGATCTCTCTATCTGTCAAATAAATAAATAAAATCTTAAAAAAAAAGGAAAAGGTCCTTTGTTACCTGTTTAGTAAGAACTCAGTCATGGGACCCTTCAGATGTGTATCAGTGGGGGATTGGATAACGAATGTTAGTGTATAACTTAGACATAAAGGAAGTTTCCAAAGGAATTTTGATACATTAGAGACTTACAATACCTTGGAGGTCAGGAAGTTAGTGTTAATGATAATGTTAACGTTTTGGCCTTAGCCAAATATTAACATTGAGGTGGTTGAGTTCCTAGAGGAAGGTCACTCTGCCTGTTTCAAGGATTTGTTAATGGGCTGTAAGTATTTTTCTTTAAAGTTTAATTTTCTTTAAAGATTTTATTCATTTATTTGACAGACAGATCAGGCAGAGAGAGAGGAGGAAGCAGGCTCCCTGCTGAGCAGAGAGCCTGATGCGGGCCTGGATCCCAGGACCCTGAGATCATAACCTGAGCAGAAGGCAGAGGCTTTAACCCACTGAGCCACCCAGGCACCCGGATATTTAATTTTTTAAGTTTTTTTTTTAAGACTTTATTTATTTATTTGACAGAGAGAAACACAGCTAGAGAGGGAACACAGCAGAGGGAGTGAGAGAGGGAGAAGCAGGCTCCCCGCTGAGCAGAAAGCCCCATGTGGGGCTCGATCTCGGGTCTCCAGGATCATGACCTGAGCCGAAGGCAGTTGCTTAACCAACTGAGCCACCCAGGTGCCCCTATGGGATGTATGATTTGCAAATATCTTCTCCTGTTGCATAGTTTGCCTTCACATTTTGATGGTGACTTCCTTTGCTGTATAGTTGGATGTAGTCCAATTTGTTTATTTTTGCTTTTGTTTCTCTGGCCTTTGGAGTCAGCCCCACAAACACATCTCCATGACAGCTGTCAAGAGTCGACCACTTACATTTTCTTCTAGAAATTTTATGGTTTCAGGTCTTACATTGGAATCTTTAAAAATCCATTTTGAGTTAATTTTTGTGTATGGTATAAGATAGTGGTGTAGTTTCATTCTTCTGCATATGGCTGTCCAGTTTTCCCAGCACCACTGATTGAAGAGACTCTCCTTTCTCCATTGAATGTTCTTGGCTCCTTTTTCATAAATGAACAGTTTGTATATGTGTAGGTTTATTTCTGGGCTCTCAATTCTGTTCCATTGATCTGTGTGTCTGTTTTTATGCCAACTCCATACTGTTTTGATTACTATAGCTTGTAGTATAATTTGAAATCAAGGAACATGTGGTGCCTGGGTGGCTCAGTCAAATGTCTGCCTTCAGCTCAGGTTGTGATCTCCAGGTTCTGGGATTGAGTCCCTCAGGCTTCCTGCTCAGTAGGGAGTCTGCTTCTCTCTCTCTCTTTCTCCCTCTGTCCATCCCCATTGTTTGTTCTCTCTCTCTCAAATAAATAAATAAAATCTAAAAAAAAAATGAAATCAAGGAGCATGATACCTCTAGCTTTTTTCTTTTTTTCTCAAGATGCTTTGAGCATTACATAATGCTCATTACATAAGGGCCAATTTAGCAAGAAGATATAACATTTATAAATATTATGCACCTGTGTGTGTGTGTGTGTGTATGTATATATATATATATATATATATGAACCTGACATGGAAGTACCAAAATAAGGGGCACTTGGATGGCTCAGTCAAGATCATGATCTTGGCATCGTGAAACCAAGCCTTTCGTAAGGTTCTGCACTCAGTGTGGAGTCTGCTTAGGATTCTCTTCCTTTCTCTCCCTCCCCCTTGGTCCCTCTCCTCACTCTTTCTCTCTCTCTCAAATAGATAAATAAAGTCTTTTTTTTAAAAAAAGCATCCTGGGTGGCTCAGTGGGTTAAGCCTCTGGCTTTGGCTCAGGTCATGATCTCAGGGTCCTGGGATCGAGGCCCACATTGGGCTCTCTGCTCGGCAGAGATCCTGCTTCCTCCTCTCTCTCTGCCTGCTTCTCTGCCTACTTGTGATCTCTTTCTCTGTCAAATAAATAAATAAAATATTTTTTAAAAAAACATCAAAAAACATAAAACAGATATCAACACACCTAAAGGGGGAAGTTGATGGTGATATAATAATAGTAGTGAGCTTTAACACCACCCTTACATCACGGGATACATCATTCTGACAGAAAACCAAGAAAGAAACAATGGCTTTAAGTGACACATTAGACCAGATGCACTTAACATACATTTACAAAACATTCCAGATCACATGTTAGGCCACAAAGCAAGTCTCCATAAATTAAAGAAGACTGAAATCATATGAAGTATCTCTTCTGGCCACCATGTTATAAAACTAGAAATCAATTACAAGAAGAAAATGGGGAAAAACACAAAAATGTGGAGATTCAACAGGATGCAGCCAAACCAACAATAGGTCATCAAATAAATCAAAGGAGAAAAAAAATTACCTACAGACAAATGAAAATAGAAACGCAAGGTACCAACATTTATGGGATGCAGCCAAAGGGGTTCTAAGAGGGACATTCATAGCAATACTGTCTCTCCTCAGAAAACAAACCCCTCCCCCCCAAAATTACAAATAAACAATCTAACTTAACAACTAACGGAACTAGGAAAAGAAGAACAAACAAAGCCTAAAAGAAGTAGGATGGAGGAAATCATAAAGATCAGGGTGGAAATAAATAACTGGAAACTAAAAAAAACAATAGAAAAGATCAATGAAACAAAGAGCTGCTTCCTTAAAAAGATAAACGACATTTACCAAACTTTGTCTGGATGAACCAAGAAGCAAGGAGAGTTAGTGTTTCATGGGAACAGAGTTTTAGTTTGACACAAGGAGAAAGTTCTATGGAGGAAGACTAGTGATGACCTCACAATAATGTGAATGTGCTTAATGCCACTGAACTGTGCACTTAAACATGGTTAAAATTGATGTGATTGGGGGTGAGGGGATGGGTGAGCCTGGTGGTGGGTACTGAGGGCACGTGTTGCATGGAGCACTGGGTGTGGGGCATAAACAATGAATTTTAGAACACTGAAAAAATAAAATAAAGTAAAAATAAAACAAAATAAAATAAAATAAAATAAAATAAAATGGTTGTGATTAATATTTTACTCCAAATTAAGAAGAAAAAAGGGTTCTAGAGTCTTCAAGTGTCAGTTTCCTAGAATGCGGGGATTTAGGGAGAGTAACCTTCAAGCACGTCCCGCTGAGCGTACTCTGGGCTCTGACCAAGGCCAGCAGGCTGGTCCATGGCACCCTCCCTCAGTGCGCTGGCCAGACTCTAGCAGCAGCTCTGGTTGGACCACACTGGGTATATCTGTTATGCGCTTGCCGCAACAAGGGAGTCACATACCATGGGGACAAGAAAGGGTTTGTTTGTGTTGCATTCAAGGAAGGCTAGTTTTGCACTGGATTGGCCCCAAACAGGAAGGGAGGGAATGATTCTCTGGGCATCCTGATTTTTATCTAGGAGACAGGAGGAATGGGGTGAGGCTACGGCTGTGACTGTGATAAGTGACAGTTGTTTCTGGTAGCCAGGAAGGGGACTTTTGGCCATTTTTGTGGTTTGTATGGTGTTCTTGTTTTTCTCTGCACTCAAACATAGTTATGAAAATGTCTTTTTGGGCGCCTGGGTGGCTCAGTCTGTTAAGCACCTGCCTTCAGCTCAGGTCATGATCTCAGGGTCCTGGGATCATGTTCCAGGTCAGGCTCCCTGTTCTGTGGGGAGTTTGCTTCTCCCTCTGCCCTTCCCCCCTGGCTTGTGCACTCATGTGCACGCTCTCTCTCTCTCAAATAAATAAATTAAATTAAATTAAAGGTCTTTTCCCCCCATTTTTTATTTTGAAATGATTAAAGACCCACAAGAAGTTGCAAAAGTAGTAGAGTGGTTCCCAGAACTGATCATGAAGCCACCGTGAAAAATAACATCTTAGGTACTTTAGTACATTTAAAAACCATGAAATCTCTTTCTAACTTAGAAAGGGAATTCCTTTCCCATTGCTGCTACATCAGATGACCACACATTTAGCTGCTGAAATTTCTGATTTTGGACTTTCTGTGGGACCAGAGTCCAGGTGCAGCATAGTCCCATTGGGGTTTGGGCTTAGGGTCTGACAGTGCCAAAGTCAAGGTGAAATTCAGAAATTAACACAACCATCATCTCTGTCTGGTTCCAGAACATTCCCATTCCCCCAAAAGGATACCCTGTCCCATCAGCAGCCACTCCTTCTCCCACTCCTCCCCCAGCATTCTCCCCCCCAACCCCGGCAACACCAATCTGCTCTCTGTCTCCTGTTCTGGAAGATTCATATACATGGGATCCTACGACATGTGGCCTTGTGAGTCTGGCTTCTCTCACTCAGCACGATGTGTTCAATGTTCTTCCACACCATAGCATGTGTCCGAGCTTCATTCCTTTTTATGGTTGAAGAATATTCCCCTGTATGGTGGAGCCACTTTTTGCTCATCCATTCATCTGTTGATGGGCATCAGGCTTGTTTCCATCTTTGGATGGCTGTCTGCAATGCTGTTATAAACACGTATGGACAGGGTTTTGTGTCTTTTAGCCATCTTGGCCCATTTGCTGGAGTCGACACCCTCGAGAACATGCACAGAAAGAGGATGGGGTGTCTCCTATATTTAGCCAAATTCTCTATTTAGACAGATGCAACAGATGATCTCTTTGTAACAGTTTTTTTTTTCTTTCTGTTTCTAGATCCCTGTCCAATGAAAGTCCCCCACAGTGGACACTGCAATCCTAAACTGCATTCCAAATTGTCCCTAGTGGGGACAGTACTAGCAGAGAGAGCTGTGTCCAAGTTAGCCTGATGGAAATATGAAAGACATGGGTGCTTGGCCCAAAGAGCGGGAGGTTTTGATGGAGAAGGGATAGCGCGAGTGCAACCTTGGGTCTCCCGGACTTTGCTAGAGGCCAGCAATATTTATCAGAGGCCGGATGCACTCCCTGGTTCCAGGCAGATGGAGCTAAAAAAGCAGTTCGCAGAGATATGGAGATAGGATCGATTGGAGGAGATGATTGTTTAGGGTTTTCTCTTTTCATTTCATTTCATTTTTTAAAGCTTTTATTTATTTATTTGACAGAGGGAAACACAGCGAGAGAGGGAACACAAGCAGGGGGAGTGAGAGAGGGAGAAGCAGGCTTCCCGCCGAGCAGGGAGCCTGATGCGGGGCTTGAACCTGGGTCTCCAGGATCATGACCTGAGCCGAAGGCAGCCGCTTAACCACCTGAGCCACCCAGGTGTCCCTCTTTTTTTTTTTTTTTTAAGATTTTATTTATTTGACAGAGAGAAACACAGCTAGAGAGGGAACATGATCAGGGGGAGTGAGAGAGGGAGAAGCAGACTTCCCTCCGAGCAGGGAGCCCGATGCGGGGCTCAATCCCTGGACTCCAGGATCATGACCTGAGCCGAAGGCAGATGCTAATGCCTGAGCCACCCGGGCACCCCTCTTTTCTCTTTTCTTTTTAAGATTTCGGAATGCTGAAAAGTTTGTCCAAAGGATGCTGTTCTGAGGAGACCTTCCCAACACCTCAGCTTCCAGCGCTGAGTCAAGGGTGACCTACTGGGCCTCAGAGTCGCCTCTCCTAATGGACCTTTCCTCTCACGGCTCACAATCCTCAAGACACTTGTTGTAAGGGGATGGTGGACCCCTGAAATATGTTTATGCCCCGATCCCCAAAGTGGCAACTGTGAACTTATTTGAAAATAGGGCCTCTGCAGTGTGATTAAGGTAAGGGTCTCAAGATGATTTCATCCCAGGGACTCCTGGGGGGCTCCATTGTTAAGGTCTGCCTTTGGCTCAGGACATGATCCCCGAGTCCCGGCATTGAGTCTCGGCATCGAGCCCCGCATCAGGCTCCCTGCTCAGCGGGGAAACCTACCTCTCCCTCTCCAAATTCCCCTGCTTGTGTTCCTTCTCTAGCTGTGTTTCTGTCAAATAATAAATAAAGTCTTAAAAAAAAAAGATGATTTCATCCTGGATTGAGGGTGGGCCCTAAATTCAATGACAATTGTCATTATAAGATACACAAGAGAAGGCCAGGTGAGGAAGGAGCAGAGGTCACTCACAAGCTGAGGCACAGCTGGGGCGACCAGAAGGTGGTAAAGGCAGGGAATGATGCTTCCCAAGAGCCCTTGGAGGGTCCCAGGTGGGGGCAGTGAGGGTTCTGGAGGACCCCATCCCTGTTGATTCCCTTCAGCCCAAACCCACCAGAAACACATCTGTAGTCAAAGTTAGGTGTATTGGCTTGTTGCAATAAGGCTCTGTGGAACATTCTAGAAAGAGGGTGGTAAGAAGGGCTTGTTATGATGCTGGGCTTTACTGTATGTGACTTGAGAGGGCTCAAGGAAGTGGGGACAATTCTCTACTTATTTTGATACTTTTTACGTAGGAGCTGGAGGAAGCAAGAGGGGCCAAGCTGTGGTTAGTGAGAAGGAGCTGTCATTCATATTAGCCAGGACACCGATGGGGAGGTTTGGTCCTTTCTGTGGTTTGTTTTCATTTTTTTCTGTGGTCAGAGCAACCAGAAGGGTCTTGTTTTCATCTTGCTCCAAGCTGGCCAGAGCAACCTTCTCTGATATTGATGGTCTGTGGGATTATGTTCAACAGGAACATGCTGGCTTAGCCGTGGACCCTGTGCCAACTCTCAGCTGACCAGGGTCAGGGTCTGTGTGTGACTTCCTGATTGTAAACTCCAGAAGACCAGGGACTGTGTCTAACTTGTCAGTGTATTCCCAGCACAGGCTCCAAGTAGACACTCAATACTTAATTGAGAATGTGAGCATCTAAGAGCTATAGAATGTCACAATGATAGAAGCCAAGAATCCCCAGGCCTGGGAGCTGCACCCTCTAGCAAAGATGCCTGGTTGATGGCAAAAGGCACCTTGCAGAAGATTTAGCTTGTTCTGGAACGTTTCACTTGACCTACACTTCTGAGTTATGTCAATATGAAGTCAGAGGCTTCCTGACCCCAGGAAAGTGTGAGAAGCCAGTCTCTTTTTAAATTTTTTATTATTTTTTTAAAACCTGACTCTTGGGGCGCCTGGGTGGCTCAGTTGGTTGGGCGACTGCCTTCGGCTCAGGTCATGATCCCGGAGACGCGGGATCGAGTCCCACATCAGACTCCCTGCTCGGCCGGAAGCCTGCTTCTCCCTCTCTCACTCCCCCTGCTTGTGTTCCCTCTCTGGCTGTGTTTCTCTCTGTCAAATAAATAAAATCTTAAAAAAAAAAAAAAAAAAACTCT
>PITA01018207.1:0-41109 GCA_004023965.1 Spilogale gracilis | reverse complement strand
AGACCCTCCAATTTGTTTCTACCTTTTTGCCGATGTTCTTTGTCTCTCGTGGCGGTCCAGAAGTGGGAAATATCACATTTCAGGCTGGTTTCATGGGTGTTCACGGTGGTCTTGTAGTGGTTTTTTTGCTGGAATTCAGCTCTCTTCAGGGAACTCCCCGAAATGCGGTCACCTGGCCTTCCACCATCTTGACCCTCCCCGCTAACATCATTCTCAATGGGGAAAAGTTAAAATCGTTTCTTCTAAGATCAGGAACAAAACAGGTTGCTCACTCTCTCCACTTTTATTTAACATAGCACTGGGTGTCCAAACTACAACAATTAGTCAAGAAAAAGAAATAAAATGCATACAAATTGGAGAGGAAGAAATAAAACTAATGTTTAGCAGATGGCAAAATATTATATATAAAAAACTCTAAAGTGCAACAAAAATCAGAGCTAAGCAATAAATTCAGTAAATTTGAAAGATAAAAAATTAATGTGCAAAAATATGTTGTGTTTCCATGTAATAATAATCAGAAAGAGAAATCAAGAAAGCAATCTCTTTTACAATTACATCCAAAAGAATAAATACCTAAGAATACATTTAACCAAGAAGGTACTAAAACAAGGAATTCTAAAATTTCTATTGAACACAAAAGATCCTGATAGGTAAACTATTTTGAAAAAGAAAAATAAAGCCAGGGTTATCACAATTCCTGATTTCACACTATACTACAAAACTATAGTAATCATCATAGTATTGTATTGGCATAAAAACAGACACAATGGGGCACCTGAGTGGCTCAGGTGGTTAAACATCTGCCTTCAGCTCAGGTCATGATCCCAGAGTCCTGGGATCAAGTCCCACACTGGACTTTCAACTCAACAGGAAGTCTGCTTCAATCTCTCTCACTCTCCCTCTGTGTTTTCTCTCTCCTCTCTCTCTCACCCTCAAATAAATAAAAATAAAATCTAAAAAAAAGACACATTGATCAATGGGACAGAATAAAGAAATTAAAAATAAACTCACACATGTATGAGCGATTAATTTATAACAAGAGAAGTAAAAATATACAAAGGGAACTAAAATTGGGTAAAAACACTAAAAAAAGAAAAAAAGAAAGGAAAACTCAAGGACAATATTTGTGATGAACACAGATGCAAAAATCCTTAATAAAATGTTAGTAAATCAAATCCAACAATACATTTAAAAATCATTCATGATAACCAGGTAAGATATATTCCAGGGATCCAAGATTGGTTCAATATTCACAAACCAATGTGATACATCACATTAATAAGAAGAAGGATAAAAAACATATGATCACCTCAAAAGATGCAGAAAAAAGCACTTGACAAAGTATAACAGTCATTCATTAAAAACTCTCAACAAAGTAAATTTAGAGGAATTATATATCAACATAATAAAGTTCATCTATAAAAAGCCCACAGCTAGCATCATACTCAATGATGAAATCTGAGAGGTTTTCTTCTAAGATCAGGAACCAAACAGATATGTCTACTTTCACCATTTTTTAAAGATTTTATTTATTTATTTGACAGAGAGAAACATAGCTAGAGAGGGAACACAAGCAGAGGGACTGAGAGAGGGAGAAGCAGGCTTCCCGCCGAGCAGGAAGCCTGATGTGGGGCTCAATCCCGGGCCTCCGGGATCATGACCTGAGCCAAAAGCAGTCGCTTAACCAACTGAGCCACCCAGGCACCCTACTCTCACCATTTTTATTCAACATAGTATGGGAACTCCTAGCCACATCAATCAGACAAGAAAAGGAAATAAAAGGCATCCAAATCAGTAAGGAAGAAGTAAAACTTTCATGATTTGCAGATGATATATATATAGAAAATCCTAAAGGCTCCACCAAAAAACTTTCAGAACTGATAAATGAATTCAATAAAGTCACAGGATACAAAACTAATATATAGAAATCTATTGCATTTCTATACACTAATTAAGTAAAAAAAATAAGGAAACAATCACATTTATAATTGTACCAAAAACAATAAAAATATCTAGGAATAAAAGGAGGTAAAAGACCTGCACTTGGAAAATTATAAAACACTGATAAAAGAAACTGTAGATGACACACACAAAAAAGATACTCCATGCTCAGAACTCAGAAGAATGAATATTGTTAAAATGTCCATAATACCCAAAGCATTCTTCAGATTTAACGCAACTAACAACACTTTTCACAGAACTAAAATAAATAATCCTATATCTGTATAGAACCACAAAAGACCCTGAATAGCCATAGCAATCTTGAGAAAGAATAACAAAGGTGAAAGTATCCCAATCCCAATCCCAGGTTTCAATATATATCACAAACTGTAGTAATTAAAATTGTATGGCAATGACACAAAACGGACACAGAGATCAATAAAATAGAAAATCCAGAAATAAATCCATAATTATATGATCAATCACTCTCCAACAAGGAGGCAAGAATATGTAATGTGAAAAATTCCCTTCAACAAATGATGCTGAGAAAACTGGACAGCTATATGCAAAAGAATGAAACTGGACCATTTTCTTACATAATACACCAAAATAAATTCAAAATGGATAAACACCTAAATGTGAAACCTGAACCGTAAAAATCCTAGAAGAGAGCACAGATAGTAATTTATTTGATATTGGTTATGGCATCATCTTTCTAGATATATCCTGAGGCAAGAGAAACAAAAACAAAAATAAATTATTCGTACTACTTCAAAATTAAAATCTTCTGTAGAACAAAGGAAACATCCAACAAAACTAAAAGACAACTTATTGAAAGGGGACAAATATATTTGCAAGTGGCATGCCCAATAAATGTTTAATATCCAAAATATATAAAGAACTTTGAAAACTTAACACCAAAAAAACTCCATAAATAATCCAATTAAAAATGGCCAGAAGAGGGGCACCTGGATGGCTCAGTTGGTCAAGCAACTGCCTTCAGGTCAGGTCATGATCCCAGAGTCCCAGGATCAAACCCCACATCAGGCTCTCTGCTCGGTGGGAGATTTGCTTCTCCCTCTCTCACTCCTCCTGCTTGTGTTCCTTCTCTAGCTGTGTTTCTCTCTGTCAATGAAATAAATAAAATCTTTTAAAATTGGCTAGAAGACATGAACATGCATTTCTCCAAAGACATATAATGTTCTATATCTTAACTGTGGTAATGGCTTCGCAGATATAAATATCTTTCAAAATCCAACAAATTTCAAATTTTAAATAAATCATCTAAATTTAGATAAATAACCCCAATAATACTGATAGAAATAAATTGAAATGTAGAAGCAGCATATTTTCCAAATAGCATGTACACCTTTGATTTGTGTCAAAGGTCAATCCATTGGGGAAACCTGTGTAGAATATGTTTTAAGGGGCACTAAGAGACCTACTTTAAACAGATAGCTCTCCTGCAGGACAGCAGTGGATTTATGGCAAATATGTCTGAAGAGCATTTAAAAAGTAGTAAGTAAAGTCTAACCTAAAATTCTCACCTCTAATGAAGAGTCACTGTTTGGCTTTTTGTGCCATGTTAGTAGCCAGAATATAGTATATATATTATCAACAGACAAATGAATTAAACCATCATGCCTCTGCAAGACCGCTTCTAAAATTCAAATATATTACTTGAAAAAATGAAAGTAATATAATTTTTCACCTTGTAATGCTTATATCTTGTTATATCATGATCACAAGGATGCATCATAGGTACCTTTCAGAAGCAGGCTAAACAGAGGTCCACCTCAAGTGTAACCTCAACCCAATGTCTTTCCTAGCATTTCTACAACTCCCTTCTTCAATCTGGAAATAATATTTTCTTCTTATACTTCCCCATACTCCTTGTTATACTGTTAGCTAGATTTTTTTCATCCATTTGTTTGTCTTTATTCATATACTAACATATTCACCATTTATTTATTGAGCACTTACATGTCAGTCATTGTCCTAAGTAAGGGAGTTATAGAGGTGATTAGGACATAACTTTTTTCTCCTAAAGGACATAGTCTAGTCAGAGGAATACATTGGTAAATGATAATTATAATTTAGTGTGATGAGCTATATAAAAGTGGAACATTTTAGACACTTAAAACATATGTGTGGCCTGACTAAATGCATTTTTTTAATAACAGAGGGAAACCATATATTTGTGGGTGAGTTATTCAGATAGCCATGCTAATACTTATATTATGGGCTATAAAAGACTATGAGTGGGTTATTTTTAGTCAAACATTATACAATAATTACTTTAAAAACTTTTAGGTAAGTATAGACACCCAACAGAAAGTTCAGATTTTGACTATAAACATAGAACATTCCATATATCTTCCCTCTCCCCCAAATCTACATCCAAATCTACTCCCTGGCACATAGAAATATACTGCCTCTTTTAGTTAGGGTACACATAGAGATAACAATTTTATTACTATGTAAATATATATAATTATATACAATATATGTAATATATAATTATACAAATATATTAATAGAATATTTGTAAGTGAATATTATTTAACTTAGATATGAATTATTTAGGTAGTTCCAAATCAAAATAATACAGGGTTTTGAGTATTGCCATCTTGTAGGATGAAACAGTTGATGATACAGAATTTGGCTAATTTTGTGTACAGAGTATATACTAGTAAACATGCATCTGTGCCCAATTTTTCATTTACTCATAAACCTTGAGAAAATTTATGATCTGCTTCTTATTTAATAATATCTAAATTTTTCTATGATATTAAATCTGTAATCTGGATTCTCAAGCCTTAACTTCTGAAATGTAAGTGCTTACATATCTGGACTTAGATTATACAGTGAAAAACTGAATGCAGTATCTTGAAAGATCTATCAAAACAGGAGTCATCTTGAAATAAATAGTTATGGCTTGGCAGATAGGTACAGCATCAACTTTGTCTCTGTAATCTTGGCATGAAATAATAAACTTAAAGTGATGAACCACCAAATGCACTTCCCTTTCTCTTTAAAAGTAGTGCTTTTGTTGAAAATATCACATAACTACTGTTTTCTTTTAAATATTTTATTTATTTATTTGACAGAATGATATCACAAGTAGGCAGAGAAACAGGCAGAGAGAGAGGAGGAAGCAGGCTCCCTGCTGAGCAGAGAGCCAGATGTGGGCCTCAATCCCAGGACCATGAGATCATGACCTGAACTGAAGGCAGAGGCTTTAACCCACTGAGCCACCCAGGCTCCCTCACATAACTAATGTTTATCAGATAATTATGTGCTCATCAAATGCCATGTATTCATCAAATATATGCCTTTGTAAAATAAAAACCTGTGTCACACTCATGGATAACTGCCCATTTTAGACTTCACTTGATAGATTAAGTATTTCATGCTTTGAAAAAAAAAAAGACAGCAAACTACATAGACCTATAATGCACTTATCCCTTCAGTTTAAATAGCTTTAAACTTTCCTTTCTGAAGATACAAACGTGTGAGCAAGAGGAAAAAGTGAGATAGAAAGATAGATAACTGCACCATCTTAAGTTTAATTTTCACACATTGAACTTCTCCTCAAAGATTTTATTCTAGGAATATTCTTGTCCAAATTTGGACAAATATTCTATCAAGAAAAACCAGTTTTATAGAAATAATCTTTACTAGTTGACTTAATGTACCAAAGACGTTTAACTCATGTATAGAAGAATTTTACTTTATTTAACTTGAACTTCACCATAAACAAAAATAAAACTAAAATATGGAGACCTGGACTTTAGTTTAAATATTTCATTTATTTTAATATATGAATTTTTATAAAGGTAACATTCCTTACAGCAACAATATGGTTGAATATGAGTAAAGTAACAATATGAATATAAATATATATCTCTCTATATACAAACGTATTTTTTGACATGAATTCTTTAGGTAGTTTTGAGTCTGAATGTATGGCTAGCTAATGGTACTACCAATATTTCACTTGACATTATGTATAACAGACATCATCCTTAGCAATCCATATCTTTTTTCTCCTTTCTTGTTCTCTTTCTCCTTCTAAATCCATTCTATACTCAGTGACATCCATACACAGCTGTTTGCCTCTCACGTATAATTACCAGCCTCCATGAGATTTTGCCAGCAGACCCAAGAAAAACAGAGGGCCTTGTATTTAGTTAAATTAATGGCATTCCTACCATCAATCAAGGCAATTATGGCATAGGCAATGTGTTGGGATTTTCCAAAATGAAAAAAAAAAGGAATATTTGAGCTCTATATACAAGGTTGGACAGAGTCCATAAGTTGAATGGCACTAGCAGTGATTATTGCAATCACAAGGCCTTTCTTAACATTGATCATAGTAACAAACCATCACAGTTGCTACATCCAATGTCTCTCCAATGTCATCACCTAGTGAATAGTTCCATTTGCTGTGGTTGCTGAAGCACATAATTCATCAAATGACAAGGAAGCTGAGTCACAAACTTCAGTTTTCTCTATATTTTTAAACCACATGCTCCTAAGACTTCCTGACTGGTGAAAGAGCTAGACATCTAGTGGTAGGGTATCTATTCTGACTAAATATCTTACAAAATCTTGAAAGAGAATCGTTAAAAAGGGTACTTACTGCTTATGAGTTTCAAACTGCTGTCTATTGACCAGAGTTAGGCAACAATTTCAGAGAGAACTACTGGCAGGTTTCTGACATATTAGAGATTTATTTATTGACTTATTTGAGATAAATATAAAGGAGAGAGAGAGAGAGAGAGAGAGAGAGAGAGAGAGAGAGAGAGAGAGAGAAGGAATCTCAAGAAGACTCCATATAAAATGGAGCCTAACACAGGGCTTGATTTCACAACCTTGTGAAACCATGACCTGAGCTTAAACGAAGAGTTGATTGCTTAATTGACTGCACAACCCAGGTGCCCCAGTCATCAACATTTTAATACAGCATATATTTAGAGATGTCAAATGTGTTCTTCTGTCAGACAAGGAAAGCCAAATTAAATTTGTTTATCATTTCATCACTTGGCAGCCAGATCTTATGCCACAAAAAAAAAATGCATTCCTATCATCACACAAGTGTAGTGACAAAGGGAAAGAATGAATACTGCATTGGTTAAAGCTATGATTTTGGATTTAGTCCTAGGTTTTCCCCCTCTCTAACTTTGGTCAACCTATTTAACTCCTCTGAGACTCATTTTTGTCATTTTTTAAAATGGGTAAAATAGTGTTTACCTCATATATATTTGGTGGAAATTAAAAGATTTAATGTAATATTAAATCTGGTATGTATATCAGGTATGTCAAGTAGGTATTTAGTACTCAAAAAAGTCAGCCGATATTAATGGTAATGTGATGATGCTAATATCTGTGGTGCTCTACATATTCATTGACATTACTTTTTTTTAGAGATTTTATTTGAGAGAGAGAGAGAGTGAAAGATAGTGAGAGAGAGCATGAGTAAGAAAGAGAGTGAGACGCTGGCACCCTAAGAGCAGGGATCCTGACACAGGGTTCAACCCAAGAACTCTGGGATCATGACCTGAGCCAAAGGCAGATGCTTAAACAACTGAGCCACCTAGGTGCCGGTATTCTTTGGTATTCTTCTCACGAAAGCATGGAGACTAATCCTTCCTTGAATATGAGTAAACATCAGTGATTAAATTTTTAATAGAATATGGTTGCACTGATGCTGTGTTATTTGTAAATTACATCATAAGAAAGAAATGCATCTTCTTTCTGGTGTGTCCATTCTCTTATGCTCTCTCCCACTTTCACTCCCTCTCTCTCAATGCATATCTCTGGAACCTAGTCACCATGTCATGTAGGTATTCCATTTGGCAGCCCATCAGAAGTCCTGACTTACAGACAGCATCATCCATCAGACATGTGAGGGAACCTTCAGATGATTTCAGCCTTCATTATTTAAAACTCTCCAGGCAAATACCAAGTACAATAGAGATAAGTGGTTCTCACCAAGCCCTAACCAAATCATGGATTCATAGGCAAAATAAATATTATTATTGCTGTTGTTTTAAGCCATTACATTTGGGGACTGAGAAGTGGAACATAATCTAAACAATATATGGGTTAGTTCCCAAAATTGGACAAAAATAATACTTTCATTTCAGGATAGACAATAAACCACCATCAACACAACAGCAAATGTTTATCCAGAACTGTATAGGATACAAAGTAACTTCTTTTTTTAAAATATTTTATTTATTTATTTGACAGAGAGAAACACAGCAAGAGAGGGAACACAAGCAGGAGGATTGAGAGAGGGAGAAGCAGGCTTCCCGCCAAGCAGGGAGCCTGATACAGGGCTCGATCCTGGGTCTCAGGGATCATGACCTGAGCCGAAGGCAGACGCTTAACCAAATGAGCCACTCAGGGGCCCCATAGGATACAAAGTAATTTCTTAACAATTATCTCAATTTAAATTATTATCAACAGTTATATGCCAATAAGTTAACTTAGGAGATATAGATACATTCCTGGAAACCTACAAATGTCCAAGACTGAAAGAGGAAGAAATTGACAACCTGAATAGACCTATATCTAGTAACAAGATTGAAGCAGTGATCAAAGACCTCCCCAAAAACAAAAGCCCAAGACCTGATGTATTCCCTGGGGAATTCTACCAAACATTAAAAGAAGAAATAATACCTATTCTCCTGAAGCTGTTTCAAAAAATAGAAACAGAAGGAAAACTTCCATATTCTTTCTATGAAGCCAGTATTACTTTAATACCCTAACCAGGCAAAGACCCCATCAAAAAGGAGAATATCAGACCAATATCCCTGATAAATATGGATGCCAAGATTCTCAACAAGATCCTAGCCAATAGGATCCAACAGTACATTAAAAAGATTATCCACTACAGCCAGGTGGGATTTATCCCTGGGGTGCAAGCGGGGTTCAACATTCACAAAGCAAACAGTGTGATAGAACAAATCAATAAGAGAAGAGAGAAGAACCCCATGGTCCTCTCAATTGATGCAGAAAAAGCATTTGACAAAATACAGCATCTGTTCCTGATTAAAACTCTTCAAACTATATGGATAGAGGGGACATGCCTCAACTTCATAAAATCTATCTATGGAAAACACACAGCAAATATCATTCTCAATGGGGAAAAGCTGACAGCCTTCCCACTGAGATCCAGAACAAGACAAGGATGCCCACTTTTGCCACTGTTGGTCAAAATGGGGTTAGAAGTCCTAATAACAGCAATCAGAAAACAAAAAGAAATAAAAAGAATTTAAATTGGCAAAAAAATAAGTCAAACTCTCTCTCTTCACAGATGACATGATACTTCATATGGAAAACCCAAGGCTCTACTCCCAAACTACTAGAACTCATATAGCAATTCAGTAATGTGGCAGGATACAAAATCAATGCACAGAAATCTGTTGCATTCTTATACACTAACAATGAAATATAGAAAGGGAAATTAGAAAGTCAATTCCATTTAGCACAGCACCAAAAACGATAAGATACCTTGTAAGAGGCCTAACCAAAGAGGTAAAGGATCTGTACTTGAAGAACTACAGTGCACTCATGAATGAAACTGAAGAAAACACAAAAGATGGGAAAGCATCCCATGCTCATGGATCGGAAGAATAAACATTGTTAAAATGTCTATACTACCCAGAACAATACCTTTGATGCCATCCCAATCAAAATTCCACCAACACTTTTCAAAGTCTTGGAAAAACCAATCCTAAAATTTGTATGGAACCAGGAAAGACCCCAAATTGCTAAAGAATTGTTGAAAAATAAACCTGGGGCATCATGTTACCCAATTTCAAGCTTTATTACAAAGCTGTGATGAGCAAGACAGCATGATACTGGCACAAAAACAGACACATAAACCAATGGAACAGAATAGAGTCCAGATATGGACCCACACTCTATGGTCAAATAATCTTCCACAAAGCAGGAAAAAAATATCCATTGGAAAACAGAAAGTGTCTCAATAAGTGGTGCTGGGAAAATTGGATAGCTACATATAAAAGAATGAAATGCAACCATTCTCTTACACTATACACAAAGATAAACTGCGAATGGATGAAAGACCTCATTGTGAGGTCTGGAATCCATCAAAATCCTAGAGGAGAACATCAACAATAATGTCTTCAACATTGGCCATAGCATCTTTTTCAAGAAACGTCTCCAAAGGCAAAGGGAACAATAGAAAAAATGAACTTTTTGGGATTTTATCAAGTTAAAAAGCTTCAGCACAGGAAATGAAAACAATCAACAAAACAAAGAGGCAACCCACAGAATGGGAAAATATATTCACAAATGGCACTACAGTCAAACGGCTGATATCCAAGATCTATAAAGAATTCCTCAAACTCAACACCCATAAAAAATATGATCACATAAAAAATGGGCAGAAGACATAAACAGACACTTCTCCATAGAAGACATACAAATGTAAAAAATGAAAAAATAATAAAAAATAAAAATAATAAAAAAGAAGACATACAAATAGCTAACTGACACATGAAAAAATGCTCATTATCATTAGCCATCAGGGAAATTCAAATCAAAACCACACTGAGATACCACCTTACACCAGTTAGAATGCCCAAAATTAACAGGACAGGAAACAACAAGTGTTGGAGAGGGTGTGGAGAAAGGGGAACCCTCTCACAATGTTGGTCAGAATGCAAGTTGGTGCAGCCACTTTTGAAAATAATGTGGAGATTCCATAAAAAAAATTTAAAAATAGAGCTATCCTATGACTCTGCAATTTACTACTGGGTAATTACCCCAAAGATACAGAGGTAATGAAAAGAAGGGCCATATGTACTCCAGTGTTCATAGTAGGAATGGCCACAATCGCCAAACTGTGGAAAGAGCCAAGATGCTCTTCAACAGATAAACGGGTAAAGAAGATATGGCCCATATATACAATGGAATACCACACCTCCATCAGAATGGATTAATACCCAATTTTGTATCCACATGGATGGAAATGGAGGAGATTACACTGAGTGAAACAAGCCAAACAGAGGAAGTCAATTATCACACAGTTTCACTTAACTGTGGCGCATAAGGAGTAACATGGAGGACATTAAGAGAAGGATAGGAAATGGGAACTGGCATAAATCGTAGAGGGAACAAAGCATAATTGACTTTGGACTCCGAGAAACAAACTAAGGTTTTGGAAGGGAGGGGGTTGGGTGGATGGGTGAGCCTGGAGGTGGGTATTTACAAGGGTACATATTTCACGGAGGACTGGGTGTGGTGCCTAAACAATGAATCCTGGAACACTGAAAAAATAAAATAAAATAATTTAAAAAAACATTATCTCACTTGATTCCTATAATAACTCTAAAAGTCAGGTATGTTCACTAACCCATTTTATAGAATAGACAATCAAAGTTCAGAGAAATTAGTTAATTTGTATAAAAAAATTAAAAGTGACGGAATCAAATTTGGACTCTACATATTGATCTTTAGCCTGTGCAAACAATACATCAGATTCCACTAGGTTTTATTTCTTTCCTTAGTATTGGTTGTTGTCATATCTGGTGGTTACTTCTATGATACTACCTTAAATTTTATTCCCAAAACATTTATTGACACTTTGGAATATGTTTGACATATAGGAACAAAGTATTTTCCAACAGTTAATAATGTAATAAAAAGAGGAAGCTAGAACTTGTGATTCTATATAATGGGCAAAATCAGCAAAAAAATGACAAAGACACAACATTAACAGTAAATATCATCCTTGATAAATCACTCAAGAACAAGCAATAGTAGTGTGATTATATAGTTGAAATCTCTGTCAGACATGAGCAGATTTGCTTGGAGCATATTTTAAGTCAAAGGATGAGATTCTAGAGACAACTGGGAGGCTCAGTTGGTTAAGAATCTGTCTTCTGCTCAGGTCATAATCCCAGTGTTTTGGAATCAAGCTCCACATCAGGTTACCTGCTCAGTGGGTAGTCTGCTTCTCCCTCTGACTGCTTCTCCCTCTGTCTGTTGTCCCCCTCTGCTTGTGTTCTATCTCCCTGACAAATGGATAAATAAAATCTTTTAAAAAATGGATAAGATTCTAGAAAAGGGGCTTTCATTAAAATGAGAATAGTGTGGAATGAAAAATTCTGAACTCTACAGTGGAAAATAAATGGACATATGTGGAAACAAACTGAAATTATAAGGTTGGGTAGTAAATAAAATAATAATTTTAGAAACAATAGGCCGTGGGAAGACACAGAAAGAAAAGATCAGAACTTTTTCTAAAAAATCTATTAGTATAGTGAACAAATACATAATGGTATAATATTTTTGAATTATGAAATACTGTTTCTCTTCCTTGCCTCTCCCTCCTCCCACCAGTTTTTCAAACTTCTGTCAATAAAAAAATAACAGTTAATAAAAATACTTAACGTTTTTTGAAAACAAACTGTGGACTAGGCACTTCCCTGAGGCTCTAGCATGTATTATTTTATTTAACTCACTTAATAACACTATAATATAAGTACAGAAGTTTTCTTACTTTTACAGCTGAAGGAACTGAGGCCCAAAGAGGTTAGAATGGTGTGCAAGGTCAAATACATTTGTACTTGGTAGAGGTGGTATTGAAACCCAACAGTCTGTCCTAAAGGCTATCCTCTTAATCTTTATACTGCATTAGTATAAAATATGCAGCCTAGTGTTGGTATCCTTAGAGGGCATTATGAAAGAAAGAGATTTTTTAAATTTCCTTTCTAAATGACATTTTATGCAAATAATATCAGAAATTCTTTAGATCCATTTTCAATGCAAGCTCAGATTAAGTCCATGTAATTTTCTCTGTACTTTGCCTATTCTATACTCTCAGACACTTGGTGTTTGAAAAAATATAATTTTATGATTACAAGTATATGTTAGCTATAATCAATATTATTAATTAATCTGTGTTTTTCATTGTACAATTAGCAATATTTTTATGTGTGAAACAGTTTTTTAATATCTCTACTGTTAGGATACATAAATATGTAAATGATAAGCAAGAAGTAATTTTAAGTCATACCACATCAAACCCAGATATATAGAGCCGCATATTTTCTTTGGGTAAATGTTATATTTTGCCCACTGAAAGCTATGTGACTTTGTGTTGTCAGTACAATACAAAGAGTTATTCTTTTGTATTTTTCTCAATATGTTATCAAGAACAGGAATGCTTATAAAGCATAGATTTGCAGAGTTCATAGTCATCCAGATTCAGCTTGTATGTCAACCAGACACATTTTTATAGTATCTATATAGTTGATAACTGTAGTCAGATAACAATAGAAAAGTAATATTGCTGGCAGGTATAAGATCAAGCTAGCAAGTTAAATCTCTCTAGGGGAAGAATTGTCCCCTGTGAATACTTTAAAACATTAGAAAAAAAATAGTTTTATTAGTTTGGAAACCCAGCCAGCAGCATATAGCAGAGTGGCTTCAAAGAAACAACCCAGACAACACTCTCATACTTTGATCCACCTAAAAACAATACCACAACCTCTACTGTTATGGGGCTAACTAGGATGATTTAAAGTAAAAATGATGGTCCCCTTCCACTTTGTGGCATCTTACTGCCACTTGGTTCCACCTCAACTGAAATTACCATGATTAGGTGAGGCAGTACAGTGTGACACCCTTATACTCCTGACTTGAGAACCAGGTTTCTTGCTCATTATGGTGATACAGGGAAGGGGCAAGAATGAGTAAGGCAGGCACAGCAGACTTCTGAGTTTTCTCTCCACTACCCTAACTTGACTATAAAAAAGTTTCTTTGCCAGAGAATAATAAAGATCACCTTGAAAGGAATGGATTTAGGGAGGTCTGGGGAGGGTCAGTCAGTTAAACATTTGCCTTCAGCACAGGTCATGATCCATGGATCCTGGGATCAAGTCCCACATCAGGCTGCTTGCTCAGCAGAGAGCCTGCTTTTCCTTATGCCTTTTCTACCTGCTTCTCCTCCTGCTTGTGCTCTCTCATTCTCTTTCTCTCTGACAATTAAATAAAATCTCGAGGGAGATGAAAAAGAAGAAGAAGAAGAAGAAGAAGAAGAAGAAGAAGAAGAAGAAGAAGAAGAACAAGAACAAGAACAAGAACAAGAACAAGAACAAGAATAAAAAGAACAAGAATAAAAAGAACAAGAATAACAAGAACAAGAACAAGAACAAGAACAAGAAGAAAGAGGAAGAGGAGAAAAAGAAGGAGAAGAAGCAGCAGCTCCACTCCTAGACATTTAGCAATCTCTTGGGGAACTGTGCTGAGATTTTTCTGGTTGTTATTAGTACCTCTGGTATTTTTTTCCTCCCTTAAAGCATAGAACTGGTATATCTTTTCTTCTTTCAAAACCCATACAGTTAAGAAGTTCACTCCTCTATGACAGGATAGATTAGAATTAAGGAAGCAAATCACCGCTTATTCTTTGCCAAATATAGTAATAGCACAGGAGAAAGCAAGACGACAGAGGAGTAGGGGATTGCATTTCAACTGGTCCTCTGAATTTAGCTGGATACATAACAAACCATTTTGAACACCCATGAAATCATCCTGAGATATAAGAATATACATCTGAATCTCTACAAGCAGAAACATGGCTGTTTTTTTGCAAGGTAGGATGTGTGGTATCAGGAATTTGTGAAGAGATATCAGAAGATAAACAGAAGGGGAAGGGAGCCTCCACAAGCTGGTTCCTGGAAAGTGATTAATATCAGAATGCAAAATCAGAACCCTTAGAAATATTCTCAATGAAAGACATCCTCTGAAAAGGGCTCTGGAAAAGAAAAGTCAGAATTCTAGGTAGGGCATCATAGTCTCAGGATACAAGGAATCACAGAGCAAAAAAAAAGGTGCTTGAAATGGTAGAATGCCTGAGCAGTGGAGCCAGGAAGCAAGTTATTGTCAATGAGCCCAGGAGGGTTCTCTCAGCTCAGGTCACTATAAACCATGAGCCAGGCTGGTGGATAATAGCCCTTTTCTTGAGCAGCCTGAAAAAACCTGGAACCTGTATCTAAAACTGGGTAAAAACTCACAGGGTAGTAGCAGCCCAGGAAGGACATTAGAACAGCACATAGACATGATCCAAGAGATTTGGGTGTACACATGAGCCCACAGCCACTCACAGTTTTAGAATCACAAAAGGCAGTAGCACTCCCAGGCCATTTAGACTACCTCTGAGGGAGTTGCTGTGGGCGTCCCTCATGTGAGGCTGTAGTTTTGGGCAGTGAATGAAAAAGTGGAGGTGGCTTGTCCTGGAGAGTTTATTAAAGAGAGCAAACTGCAATATTTCTGCTCTGGGCCAGAGGTTTGGGTGTGGACATTTTTGCTCTAATCTTCTAAAGAGTCTTGGAAAGCCTCTAGGGGAGAAAAAGCCACATAGAGGACTGGGAAACTTCACCTAGAACATGGTTACCTGAGAAAGAGCATGGAAGGTCCCTCCCCCAGAAGACAAGCTGGAAGAACAGGTAGAGGACAATCCTATGGATCCCATAAGACTGTAAAACCCAATGCTGGATACCATAGTATATTGAGCTCTAGGTGTAGCTGCATGATTTTATTTTTCAGATACAATTCTCCTTTTTTTCTGTTTCTTATGCTTTTTCTCTGTTTTTTTTTCTTTTTATCTATTCCTCATTTCAACTAGATGTTTACTATATCAACTTATATTTCATAGACACTTTTAAACTTGTATTTTACACCTACATTTTTTATAAAAGTATGCTTTATTTTACTCCATCTTTCACTCAATACAATACATATTTATGTAAATTTTATTTTCCTTGTAATTTTGGGACATGGTGTTCTTTAACACATAGACCAAAATACAGCCAGGCACAACTGGAACACACTTCTTTGTCCATACTGAGAAATTTTAGCTCCCCTTCTCCTCCCAAACATTTTTAAATTTTTAAAATTTTGTTCTTATGTTTTATTTTGGCTTTGTTTCAGTGGTACTTCTGACTGCTCTGGATTATGCTAGGCTGCATCTTGCTTCAGTTGTGGTTGATATTTTGGACTCTGTTTGTTCACTCGACCATCCCTTGACAGAATAACTAGGAGCAGGAACTCTCAATAAAGAAAAGAAACAGAGGCAATGTCCACTGCCTCAGAACCAATAGATATGGATACAAGCAAGATGTCAGAGATAGAATTCAGGATAGCAACTGTAAAGTCAATTGCTAGGCTTGAAAAAAGCATTAGTGACAATATAGACTCTCTAAGAGCAGAAATGATATCTAATCAGGCCAAACCTAAAAAAAAAATGCTATGAATGAGATGCAGTCTAAACTGGATACTCTAACAGCCAGGGAAAATGAGGCAGAAGAGAGAATCTGTGATCTAAAAGATAAGCTGATAAAAAGGAAGAAAGTTGAGGAAAACAGAGCTGTGCTGCTAATAGCACAGGACAAAAAGACTGGGGAGATTAATGATGGCATGAAATGTTCCAGTGTCAGAATTAATGAAATCCCCAAGGGTATGGAGAGAGAGAGGGGGCTAGAAGGAATATTTGAGCAAATTATACCTGAGAACTTCCCTAAATTGGGGAAGGAAACAAGCATTCGTGTCTAAGAAGCAGAGAGGACTCCTTAAAAATTCAATAAAAATAGATCAACACCCTGACATAATAGTGAAGCTTCCAAATCTTACAGCCAAAGAAAATGTCCTGGGAGTAGCCACGGAGAGGAAGTTCCTTATATATGGTGGGAGGGACATCAGAATAACATCAGACTTGTCCAGAGAAACTAAGCAAGCCAGAAAGGGCTGGCAGGACATATTCGGGGTACTAAATGAAAAGAACGTGCATCCAAGAATACTTTATCCATCAAGGCTGTCATTAAGAATAGATGGAGACATAAACACCTTTCAGGACAGGAAGAATGCAAAATAATATATGACCACCAAGCCAGCCAGGCAAGAAAAATTAAGGGGAATTCTGTAAGTGAAGAGAGACCCCCAGGGTGATATAGACCAGAAAGAAACAGAGAAAATATACATAAACAGGTATTTTACAAGCATTAAATTGGAACAAAATTCATATCTTTCAATAGTTACTCTGGATATAGATGGGCTGAGGGATCCCATAAAACCTAGGGTTTAAGACTGGATAAAAAGCAGGACCCATCCATATGCAGTCTACAAGAGACTCATTTTGAACTTAAAGATACCTCCAGACTCTAAGTGAGGGGATTAAGAACCATTTAACATGCCAATGGACCTCTAAAGAAAGTTGGTATAGCAATCTGCATATTAGGCAAATTATATTTTAAACCAAAGACTGTAGTAAGAGATGTAGAGGGACAATATATAATACTTAAAGGGTCTATTCAAAAAGACCTAACATTTATAAATATCTATGCCCCCAACATTGGAGCAGCCAATTTTATAAACTAATTAATAAGCAAAATAAAGAAATATACTGATAATAATACATGAATAGCAGGAAACCTAAATATGCCACTCACAGCAATGGACATATCATCTAAGCAGAAGACCAACAAAGAAACAAGAGCTTTGAAAGACACATTGGACCAGATGGTCTTAATAGATATATACAGAATATTCCATCCTAAAACAACAGAATACCCATTCTTTCTGAGTGCACATGGAACTTTCTCCAAGGTGGACCATGTACTGGGTCACAAATAAGGTCTTAACAAATACCAAAAGACTGAGATTATTCTCTGCATATTTTTAGACCACAATGCCTTTAAACTAGAACTTAACCATAAGAAGAAACTTGGAGGGAACTCAAGCATGTGCAAGTTAAACAGCACCTTACTCAAGAATGATTGGCTCAACCAGGAAAGTAAAGAAGAATACAAACAATTCACTGAAGCTAATGAGAATGAAAACACATCAGTTAAAAACTTATGGTATACTGCAAAGGTGGTCCTGGGAGGTAAATGCATAGCCATCCCAGCCTCGCTCAAAAAATTAGAAAAGTCCCAAATGCACAAGCTAACCTTTTACTTAAAGACCTTAAGAAAAGCAAATAAAGCCTAAACAAAGCAGGAGAAGAGAAATAATAAATTAGAGCAGAAATCAATGAAATAGAAACAAAAAAAAAGTAGAACAGATCAACAAAACTAGACGTGTGTTTTTTGAAGGAATTAAAAAGATTGATAAACCTCTGGCCAGACTTATCCAATAGAAAAAGGAACAGACCCAGATTAGTAAAGTCATGAAAGGGGCGCCTGGGTGGCTCAGTGGCTAAGCCTCTGCCTTCAGCTCAGGTCGTGATCCCAGAGTCCCGGGATGAAGACCCACATCGGGCTGCCCGCTCGGCGGGAAGCCTGCTTCTCCCTCTCTCACTCCCACTGCTTGTGTTTCCTATCTGGTTGTGTTTCTCTCTGTCAAATAAATAAAATCTTAAAAAGATAAATAAAGTCATGAAAGAATGAGGTGAGATCACCAACGACAGTAAGGAAATGCAAACAATTTTAAGAACCTGTTATGAGTAACTATATGCCAACAAATTAGGAATTCTGGAAGATACGGATGCATTTCTATAAACATATAAACTATCTAAACTAAAACAGGAAGATAAGAAAACTTGAACATACCTATAACCAGCAATGAAATTTAAGGAATAATTATAATTTTCCTGTTAAACAAGAATCCGGGGCCAGATGTTATCCCAGGGGAATTCTACCAAATATTTAAGGAAGTACAAATACTTATTCTACTGAAGATGTTTCAAAAAGTAGAAATGGAACATAAACTTCCAAACTCTTACTATGAGGCCAGCATTACCTTGATCCCCAAACCAGACAAAGATCCCACTTTGGATCGGCACCTGGGTGGCTCAGTTGGTTAAGCAACTGCCTTTGGCTCAGGTCATGATCCTGGAGACCTGGGATCAAGTCCCACATCGGGCCCCCTGCTTGGCGGGAAGCCTGCTTCTCCCTCTCTCACTCCCCCCTGCTTGTGTTCCCTCTCTGACTGTGTTTCTCTCTATCAAATAAATAAAATCTTTAAAAAAAAATCCCACTAAAAAAGGAAAACAATGCTGGAGCCATCATACTGCTTGACTTCAAGCTATATTATAAGACTGTGATCATCAAGACAGTATGATACTGGCACAAAAACAGACACAGATCAGTGGAACAAAATGGAGACCCCAGAAATGGACCCTCAACTCTATGGTCAACTACCTTGTGACAAAGCAGGAAAGAATATCCAATGCAAAAAGGCATTATCTTCAATAAATGATGCTGGGAAAATTAGCCACATGTAGAGAAATAAAACTAGACCATTATCTTACACCATACACAAAAAAATAAACTCAAAATGAATGAAAGATCTAAATGTGAGAAATAAAACTATCAAAACCCTAGAGAAGAAGACATACAATAACATCCTGAACCTTGGCCACAGCAACTTCTTTCAAGACACGTCTCTAAAGGCAAGGGAAACAAAAGCAAAAATGAACTATTGGACTTCATCAGGATAAAAAGCTTCTGCACAGCAAAGGAAACAGTCAACAAAACTAAAAGACATACTACAGAACTGGAGAAGATATTTTCAAATGACATTACACATACACGGCTGATATCCAGGATCTATAAAGAAGTCTCAAACTCGGGCGCTGGGTGGGTCAGTGGGTTAAAGTCTCTGCTTTCAGCTCAGGTCATGATCTCAGGGTCCTGGGATCGAGGCCCACATCAGGCTCTCTGCTCAGAAGGGAGCCTGCTTCCTCCTCTCTCTCTGCCTGCTTGTGATCTCTCTCTGTATGCCAAATAAATAAATAAAATTAAAAAAAAAAGAAGTCTCAAACTCAATATCCAAAAAGCAAATAGTCCAGTCAAAAAATGGACAAAAGACATGAACAGACCCATCTCCAAAGAAGACATACAAATGCCTAACAGACACAGGAAAAATGTTCAATATCACTTGCCATCAGGGAAATACAAATCAAAACCACAATGAGATACCACCTTACACCAGTTACAATGGCCAAAATCAACAAGACAGGAAACAATAAGTTTTGGTGAAGATGTGGAGAAAGAGGAACCCTCTTACACTGTTGGTGGGAACACAAGCTGGTACAGCCATTCTGGAAAACAGTATGGAAATGCCTTAAAACATTAAAAATAGATCTACCCTATGACCCAGCAATTGCATTAATAAGTGTTTACCCCAAAGATACAGATATAGTGAAAATAAGAGGCATGTGTACCCAATATTTAGAGCAGCAATGTCCACAATAGACAAACTGTAGAAGGAGTCAAGATGTCCTTCAACAGATGAATGGATAAAGAAGATGTGATTCATATACACAATAGGATATTACTCAGCCATGAGAAAGGATGGATACCTACAATTTGCATAGATATGGGTGGAACTGGAGTGGATTATGCTAAGTGAAATAAGTCAAAGACAGAAAGACAATTATATGGTTTCACTAACATGTATAATATAAGGAATAGCACAGAGGACCATAAGGGAAGGGAGGGAAAACTGAATCGGAAAAAATCAGAGAGGAAGAAAAACCATGAGAGATTCTGGATTCCAGGAAGCAAATTGAAGTTTGAAGAAGAGAGGTGGGTGGGGCAATGGGGTAACTGGATGAGGGGCATTAAGGAGGACATGTGATGTGATGAGCACTGGGTGCTATATGCAGCTAATGAATAATGGGCACACTACATCAAAAACTAATGATGTACTATATGTTGGCTAATTGAACTTAATTTAAAAAGTTAAAAATAAATGTACGAATATGTAAATTACAAAGGCCAGAGGCAATAACTGCCCAATGACTTGAAACAATTCTAGATCATTATGAACTTACTTTCAAAACAAATGTGTGTAGCAAAATTCCATTGAGGGGCACCTGGGTGGCTCAGAGGGTGACCTCTACTTTCAGCTCAGGTCATGATCTCAGGGTCCTGGGATCGAGGCCTGCATTGGGCTCTCTGCTTGGTGGGGAGCCTGTTTCCTCCACTATCTCTGCCTGCCTCTCTGCCTACTTGTGATCTCTCTCTCTGTGTCAAATAAATAATAAAAATAAAATCTTAAAAAAAATTCCATTGGGTCAGAGACCAACACTATAATTGGAAATACTCCAAATTAACTTTTATTTAATATGCAAATCTATTAAAGTGTTAGTAATAAAAATGTGCTAATTAGATGTTATATATGTATTACTAAAACACAACAGGTGAATTAAATGTTCTAAACTAAACTAAAAAAAAAAAAATCCTGGAGGAAAACAGAGGTAGCAACCTATTTGACCTCAGTCACAGTAACTTCATGCTCTATCCAGAAGGAAGGAAAACAAAAGCCAAAATTAACCATTGAGATCATCCAGATAAAAGTTTTGCATTTCAAGGAAACAGTCAACAAAACTAAAGGGCAATTTGTGGAATGGAAGAAGATATTCATAAATGACATATTATATAAAGTTCTAGTATCCAAAATCTATAAGCAACTTACCAAACTCAACATCCAAAAAACCAAAAACTCCAGTCAAGAAATGGATAGAAGAAATGAACAGACATTTCTTCAAGGAAAAGACATTTCTCCAAATGGCTGACAGGCACATGAAAAGATGCTCAGCATCACCCCTCACTGGGGAAATATGAATCCAAATCACAATGAGATCCCACCTCACACCAGTCAGAATTGTTAAAATTAAGAACTCAGAAAACAACAGATGTCGGTGAAAATGTGAAGAAAAGGTAACCCTCTTATAATGTTGATGGGAATGTAAACTGTAGCAGCCATTCTGGAAAACAGTATGGAAGTTCCTCAAGAAGTTAAAAATAGAACTACCTTATGACCCAGCAATTACACTACTGGGTATTTACCCAATGGATATAAAAATAGTGATTTTAAGGGGCACATGTACCCCAATGTTTGGTAATGTGCACAACTGTCAAAATATAGAAAGGGATAAGATGTCCATTGACAGATGAATGCATAAAGTTGTTGTGAGATACACACACACACATACACACACACTCACAATGGAATATTACTCAGCCATTCAAAAAGAATGAAAACTTGCCATTTGCAATGATGTGGATGGAACTAGAAACTATTATGTAAAGTGAAATAAGTCAGTCAGAGTAAGAAAAATACCGTATGATTTCACTGATATGTAGAATTTATGAAACAAAACAGATGAACATATTGGAAGGGAAGGAAAATTAAAATAAGATAAAAACCAAGACTTGGACAAATAATAAAAGACTCAACTATGGGAGATAAATTGAGGGTTTCTTGAGGGGATTTGGGTGGGAATATGGGATAATTGTTTGATGGGAATTAAGAGAGTCACTTGACCTAATGAGTACTGGGTGCTATATGCAACCGATAAATCACTAATTTCTACCCCTAATTGTCGGGAGCCACCCAGGTCTCACGAGCTGATGTAGTCACCATGGGGAAGATGGCAGTCTGAGCACAGCTCCTGCCTCACAGAAAAACTCACTGACTTCCATAAGTCTCAGTGACAAGGTAGCAGTAGAGCATACCTCCTGCCACCGGAAAATAACCCCACTGGCCTGAGGTGGTCACAGTGAGGAAAGGGCAGTCTGAGCCTCACTCCTGCTGATGGTGCAAGACTGGCATCTCCTTCTTTTTCACTAATTTGTCTTTATCCTAAAAGTAAAGCACATCATTCTTGACAGGGCCTTAGGATGCTCCAAACCAAACAGAGAGTTATTTACTGACGCCACATAAAGACCATACATTTAGCCCTACTATAGACTTCAAATCAAGTCACTAAAGAAGTTTCTCCCAGCACCTTCACCCTGAAGATATGCAAGGTTATATGACAGTTAAAGGCCCTTGAGCTAAGAATCAGTTTCCCTACAAAACTAAAGCGTGGAGCACTGGGTGTGGGGAGTGGGGAATGAACCTTGGAACACTGGAAAAAAAATTTTTTTTAGTAACAATTAAAAAAAAAAAAAAGAATCAGTTTCGCCCAAGAAAAAGAGCTTTATCTAAAGATGTGTCGCAAACAAGGACATAACATAAGTTACTACATATTAACTAATTACAAATGGTGGTTCCCTCCCTGAGGCCTACATTCCATGAGTATCCTTGCTGCACAAACACTCACATTCCCTTATATTGGTGTCTACAATGAGAATGGGGAATCAATAGTCAAAGAATAACAAGGTAGTTAAAAAAAAAAAAAAAAACACTGCCAATTGTATAAGCCCTCACTAGAACAGGGTCTCCATGGTGCTTATAAACACAGGCCTATGCAAATAACTTAAATCCTACCTCTATAAACAAAACAAAACAAACAAAAACCCACTTCCCCCTATTATGGTTAATGCGCTAGACAGGATGACTCCTAGCTGGTTTACTAATAACCTAGCTTATATCAGAAAGTTTAAGCCTATATGCAGCCTACTAACCTAAGTCTTTTTAAATATCTTGTTGCTCAGAGTACTTTACCACTAAAAGTCACCTGCTGTAAAAATATTCTGCCTTCTGATGACATGTCACTTCTTGACTATAAATAAAGATACTGAAAGCCGTTAAGGTAGAGATGCCTGTCAGTGGATCAAAAGGAAACTTTGGGGCTCTCTCATTTGCTGACACTTTCCCTCCTTCAGGGATCCCTGGTTGAGCCAGAGCAGCTCTCTGGCACCTAATGCTAATATTACACTATATTACACTGTATGTTACCTAAATAAAATTTAAATAATATATATATGAAAATAACAAAAAAGGTTAAAAATAAGACATATTGGAATCATATTTACAAAATATAATGTTGCAAAATATAAAAGCAACAACACAAAAGAATTTCTTAACTTACAAGGTAAGACCCAAAGGCTAGCTGCAGTTTTCTCAAAAGAAACTTGTAAAGCCAGAAGTGTCATGATATACTCAAAATGCTGAATGAGGAAAAACTACACCCCAAAATATTTTGTCTAGCAAGGCTCTCATTCAGAATAGAAGGAGAGAGTGTTTCCCAGAAAAACAATGCTAAAGGAGCTCATGATTACTAAATCAGCCCTGTAATAAATATTGCAGGGGATTCTTTGAGCGCAAAAGTGTAACAAAAATTATAAAATCAATAAAGGATTATAGAAATCTCCAGACACAATGATAAAACAAGTAATAAGATCACACTAAATACATATCTACCAATAATTACTTTGAATGCAAATTGTTGAAGCGCTACAATCAAAGAACCTAAGGTGTCAGAATGGATAAAAAAAAAAATACCCATCTATATCCTTCCCATAGCAGATTCATTTTATACCTAAAGAAACCTGCAGATTGTAAGTGATTAGATGCAGAAATATTTATTAAACAAATGCATGTCAAATAAAACCTGGAGGGGCACCTGGGTGGTTGTTAAGCATCTGCCTTCAGCTCAGGTCATGACCCTGGGGTCCTGGGATTGAGCTCCACATGGGGCTTCCTGCACAGCAGGAAGCCTGTTTCTCCCTCTGCCACTCTCCCTGCTTATGTTCCCTCTCTAGCTCTGTTTCTCTATGTCAAATGGATAAATAAAATCTACAAAAAAAGAAAGAATGAAAGCTGCAGTAGCAATACATATATAGGATAAACTAGATGTTAAAACAAATACTGCAATAAGAGACAATGAAGGGCATTATTATAATAAATGAGAAAATATCCCATAAAGATCTAAGAAGTGTAGATATTGATGTACCTAACATGTGAACACCCAAGTACATAAAAGAATTAATAAAAAATATAAAGTAACTAATTGATAATAACATAATAATAGTAGGGGACTTTAAGATCCAACTTACATCAGTGGACATATCATTTAAACAGAAAATGAACAAAGAAAAAATGGCTTTGAATTGTACACTAGACCAGAGGAAGTCAAGATATATATTCAGAAAATTCCATCATAAAACAGTAGAACACAGAACACATTCTTTTCAAGAGCATTGGGAAATTCTCCAGAAAAATAAAATATAAAGTCACATAAGAGTCTCAACAAACACAAAAATATTGAAGTCATACCATGTTCTTCTGAACACAATGCTATGAAACTAGAAGTGACTATATGTTAAAAGTTCTGGAAAGACCACAAACACATGAAGGTTAAACAACATGCTACTAAACAATAAATGGATCAACCATGAAATCAAAGAAAAAAATTAAAAATTACATGGAAACAAATGAGAATTAAAACACAGTGGTCCAAAACCTTTAGGATGCAGAATGAACATTCCTAAGAAGAAAATCTTTAACAATATAGGCCTACTTTAAGACAAGAAAAATCTCAAATAAAAAACCTGACCTTGTAGCAAAAGGAGCTAGAAAAATGAAACCAAATGAATCCTAGAGCCAGCACAGAGAAGGAAATAAAAATATTTAAGAAGTGATTGAGAAACTAAACTAAACAACAAGAAACAATAGAATAGATCAAACAAACCAGGAGAGGGTTCTTTGAAAAAAAAAATAAAATTGATAAGTCCCTAGATGCACTTATCAAAAACAAAAGAGAAAGGACCCAAATAAATGAAATCACAAGTGAGAAAGGAGAAATAATGGGGATTATTAATGGGGATTGAGGCCCGCATCAGGCTCTCTGCTCAACAGGGAGCCTGTTTTCTCCCCTATCTCTACCTGCCTTTCTGCTTACTTGTGATTTCTCTCTCTTTCAAATAAATAAATCTTTTAAAACACCACAGAAATACAAAAAATTATAAGGGAATAGTATGATAAAGTATATGCCAACAAATTGGACATGGATATGGCTATCCATGGATATGGAGGAAATGAATAAATTCCTACAAACATATAAACTACCAAAACTGAAACAGACAGAAATAAAAAAAAAAACTTAAAAAACAACAACATGATAACCAGCAAAGAAATAGAATGAGAAATCATAATGAATCATGGAACATTACAACAAAAACTAATGATATACTGTATGGTCTAATTATATATATATATATATACATATATATATATATATATATATATATCTCAATTATATATATATAATTGAGAGAGAAAGAGAGAGAGAGAGAGAGAGAGAGAGAGAGAGAGAGAGATAAAGATTTTGTTTTCCTTTCTTCTCCCCCTGGTTTTTGGTCTCTTCTGATTTGGTTAGTGTATGCTTTTCTGGGATCATTGCTACATTTTTAATATTTTGTTCTCTCATTCATCTATTCTTATCTGGATAAAGTGGCAAGGTGGAAAAACTCACCTAAAAACAAACAAACAAATAAACAAACAAGAGGCACTACCAACGGCTAGAGACCTAATCAATACAGACTTTAGTAATATGGCAGAACTAGACTTCAGCATGCCAATTATCAAGGTGCTAGCTAGGCCCAAAAAAAGCATGGAAGATATTAGAGAATCCATTTCTGGAAAAACAAAATCCCTTTCTGGAGATATAAAAGAACTAAAATCTAACTAAGTTGAAATTAAAAAAAGCTATTGATGAAGTGCAATCATAAATGGAGGAGATTACTGCTAGGATAAATGAGGCAGAAGAGAGAATTAGTGATACAGCAGACCAAATGTTGGAAAATAAAGAAGCTGAGAAAAAGAGAGACAACTACTGGACCACAAGGGGAGAATTAGAGAGATAAGTGATACCATAAGACAAAACAGTATTAGAATAATTGGGATCCCAGAAGGAGAAGAAAGAGAGAGGGGCAGAAGGTATATTGGAGCAAAACATAGCAGGGAAATCCTCAAATTTGGTGATGGGAATAACCAACAAAATACGGGAGGCAGAGAGAACCCCCTCAAAATCAATAAAAATGGTCCATACCCTGCCATCTAATAGTAAAATTTAGAAGTCTCAGTGATGAAGAGAAAATTCTGAATCCAACTTGAGACAAGAGGTCTGTAACTTACAATGGCAGAAATATTAGATTGGCGGAAGACCTATCCACAGAGATCTGGAAGGCCAGAAAGAACTGGTATGATGTATTCAGAACACTAACTGAGAATTTAAAAAAATGCAACCAGGAATACTATATCCAGCTAGGCTCTCATGGAAATAGAAGGAGAAATAAAAATCTTCCAAGAGAAACAAAATCTACAAGAATTTGCAAAAACCAAACCAGCCCTACAGGAAGTATTGAAAGGGATCCTCTAAGCAAAGAGGGAGCCTAAAAGTAACAGACCAGAAAGGAACAGAGACAATTTATGGTAACAGTCACCTTACAGGCAATGCAATGTCACTAAATTCATATATTTCAATAGTTACCCTGAATGTAAATGGGCTAAATGCCCCAATAAAAAGACACAGGGTATCAGAATGGATAAAGAAACAAGACCCATTGATATGCTGTCTGCAATAAACTCATTTTAGAATCAAAGACACCACCAGATTTAAATGAGGGGGTGGAAAACAATTCACCATGCTAATAGACATCAAAAGAAAGCTGGGATGGCAATCCTTATATCAGACAAATTATATTTTAAGCCAAAGACTGCTTAAAATATAAGAGATGAGGAAGGACAGTATATCATACGTAAAGGATCAGTCAACAAGAAGATCTAATAATTTTAACTAACTATGCCCCTAACATGGGAGCAGCCAATTATATAAACCAATTAATAACAAATTCACAGAAACACATTGACAACAGTACAGTAATAGTAGGAGACATTAACACCCCCCTCATTGAAATAGACAGAACATCTAAGCAACAAGGAAATAAAGACTTTAAATGATACTCTGGACAAGATGGAAATCACAAATATATTAAGAAAATTCCATCCCAAGGCAACAAAATACACATTTTTCTCTAGTGTACATGTATATTCTTCATAATAGATCACATCCTGGGTCAAAAATCAGGTCTCAACTGGTACCAAAAGACTGGTATCATTCCTTGCATATTTTCAGACCACAATGCTTTGAAACTAGAACTTAAACACAAGAGCAAAGTTGGAAAGAACTCAAATATATGGAGGCTAAAGAGTATCCTACTAAAGAATGAATAGGTCAACCAGGAAATTAAAGAGGAATTTAAAAAGTTCATGGAAACAAATAAAAATGAAAACACAACTGTTCAAAATATTTGGGACACAGCAAAGGCAGTCCTGAGAAGAAAGTATATAGCAATACAAGTCTTTCTCGAGAAACAAGAAAGGTCTCAAGTGCACAAACTAAACCTACAACTAAAGGAACTGGAGAAAGAACAGCAAATAAAGTCTAAACCCAGCAGGAGAAGAGAAATAATAAAGATCAGAGCATAAATCAATGAAATAGAAACCAAAATAACAGTAAAACAAATCAACAAAAGTAGGAACTGGTTCTTTGAAAGAATTAACAAGATTGATAAACCCCTGACCAGACTTATCAAGAAGAAAAGAGAAAGGACCCAAATTAATAAAACCATGAATGAAAGAGGAGAAATCATGACCAACATCAAAGAAATACAAACAATTATAAGAACATATTATGAGCAACTATACAGGCCAAAAGACTCCACTCAAAAACTGTTAGAACTCATACAGGAATTCAGTAAAGTGTCAGGATATAAAATCAATACACAGAAATAAATTGCATTTCTATACACTAACAGCAAGACAGAAGAAAGAGAAACTAAGGACTCAATAACATTTACAATTGTACCCAAAACCATTAGATATCTAGGAATAAACTTAACCAAAGAGGTAAAGAACATGTACTCAGAAAACTATAAAGTACTCATGAAAGAAATTGAAGAAGACACACACACACAAAAAAATGGAGAAATGTTCCATGCTCATGGATTGGAAGAACAAATATTGTGAAAATGTCTATGCTACCTAAAGCAATCTACACATTTAATGCAGAGTCTATCAAAATACCACCAATTCTTTGTCAAAAAAAATGGAACAAATAACCTTAAAATTTATACGGAACCAGAAAAGACCCAGAAAAGGAATGTTGAAAAAGAAAACCAAAGTTGGCAGCATCACAATTCCAGACTTCAAGCTCTATTACAAAGCTGTAATCATCAAGACAGCATGGTACTGGCACAAAAACAGACACATAGATAAATGGAATGGAATAGAGAGCCCAGAAATGGACCCTCAACTCTATGGTCAACTCATCTTGGACAAAGCAGGAAAGAATGTCCAATGGTGAAAAAACAACAGTCCTTTAAACAAATTATCTTTAGAAGTTTGGACAGTCACATGCAGAAGAATGATACTGGACCATTTCCTTACACCACACGCAAAAATAGACTCAAAATGGAGGAAAGACCTCAATGTGAGACCGGTATCCATCAAAATCCTTGAGGAGAACACAGGCAGCAACCTCTTTGACCTCAGCTGCAGCAACTTCTTTCTAGAAACATCACCAAAGGCAAGGGAAGCATGGAAAAAAAATGAACTATTAGGACTTCATCAAGATCAAAAGCTTTTGCACAGCATAGGAGTCAACAAAACCAAAAGACAACTGACAGAATGGGAGAAGATATTTGCAAATGACACATCAGACAAAGGGCTAGTATCCAAAATCTATAAAGAACTTATCAAACTCAACACTGAAGGAATAAATAATGTAATCAACAAATGGGCAGAAGACATGAACAGATAATTCTCCAAAGAAGACATCCAAATGGCTGACAGACACATGAAAAAGTGTTCAACAGCTCTCAGCATCACGGAAATACAAATCAAAACCAGAGTGAGATACCACTATACACCAGTCATCATGGCTAAAATTAACAAGTCAGGAAATGACAGGTGTTGGCAAGGATGCAGGGAAGGGGGAACCCTCCTACACTGTTGGTGGGAATGTGAGCTGGTGCAGCCACTCTGGAAAACAGTATGGAAATCCCTTAAAAGGTTGAAATTAGAGCAACCCTACGATCCAGTAACCACACTACGTGTTTTTACTCTAAAGATACAGATGTAGTGATTCAAAGGGCCACGTGCACCTGGATATTTATAGCAGCAATGTCCACAATAGCCAAACAATGGAAAGAAGATAGATGTCCATCAACAGATGAATGGATAAAGAAAATGTGGCGTGTGTGTGTGTGTGTGGCTGTGTGTGTCTCTGTGTGTGTAAACAATGGAATACTATGCAGCCATCAAAAATGAACTCCTGCCATTTGCAACAATGTGGATGGAACTTTGTATTATGTATTATGCTGAGCAAAATAAGTCAATCAGAGAAAGACAATTGTCATGTGATTCTCTGATATGAATAATTTGAGAGACCAGGTGGTGGTTCATGGGGGGAAGGAAAAAATTAAACAAGATGGGACTGGGGAGGGAGACAAACTGTAAGGGACTCTTAGTCTCAGGAAACAAACTGAGGGTTGCTGGGGAGTTGGGGGAGGGAATAGGGTGACTGGGTTATGGAAAAATAAAAATTAATAAAAAATTGAGTTTTCCTAGAAAGGTAATTTGAAACATCAATATATATTCAGATATATGACTCCTATAAATTAAGGATAACCTAAGATTTCTCTAAATTATTTTTCTTAATATTTTCATTACCATGAAAAGAAAAATTATAATCAATTCTAGTGGTTTTTAACCCTCTCAAGTCATGAAGAAACTGTATCATTTAGTCTGAGAATATTGTAAAACATGAACAAAGATTCTTAATCTATCTCAAAATTAGAGGATCTCAAACTTTTTTTAAGTTAACACAGAGAGACATGCTTTACACTGTAACCTAATAGACACGCATGTGTTTCTGCATATGTGTATATGTGTATGCATATGAGACTAGTTTTTACAAATAAATATTTTAACTCTATTTGATCCCTACTGATATCCCCTATTCTATTCTACTTCTTAAATATTTCAGTTGTGACCTACTAAGTTGAGTTTGTAACCCACAATAGTTCTCAGCATTTAATTTGAAAAGCATTGCTCTAAATCATGTTATTGGTAAGTTTCTAAAACCCATAGTACCTGCCACTCAGTTGTAACATTCCTAGCTTCTTTTCTCTTGCTCAGAAAGTACAACCCACCTCCCCAAAATGAAAACAAACCAACAACAACTCACACACAGATAAAATAACTCTTTCCCTCCCTCTCTCTCTCGCTCACACACACACACCTACACACACACACACACACACACACAATATCTGCTACATGGAGATGACAGAAAGAACCCCAATCAATTCAGCTGAATATTCTTGTGTTAAAGTATGGTAATTTACTTACTCTTGCTCTTTCATCACTCTAATTTTTCAAGTGTCTTTATCCCAAGGCCAGAAAAAGATACTTTATCTCAGACTTCAAGTGTTTATTGTAGTGTTTACTAAATTTCAGATGAGACAGGGAAATAATCTCTAATATCAAGCAACCTCATTTACTTGCATACCACTGGGATTCTATTTCCCCCACTTATTATCTTTCTTTAATTAAAACATGGAGCATTTCAGCTTTTTACTCCTATAATATATAGTTATAGATTTGAGAGAGCTATTTAGCTTGTGAGTTTAAACCCACACAGTGCTAAATAATGGCAGATGGAAAACTTGATGTTAACCAGGAAAATACTACAGATAGCTACAAGCCAGCCCACCAAAACTTATACAGAGGAAATTTAGCAATAATAAAGACTGGAATGGCTCTGTGACCATTCCAATCTTTGCTTGCAAGGAATGAAATGAATTGTCCTCTGATATATTTTGCCAAGGATATCACAGTATAAGAATGAGGCCAGATTTGGAGCCATGGTCCAAAATTGTTAATGTCTACATCCAAATGATAAGTAGGTATGGGGAATTTCATTAAACACAAGAGAAACAATGTCATTCACATTACATAAAGCAAGTTACTGCTATAAATAAGGCTCTTTTTTCTTTATGGAACAGATTTGTTTCCAAAAACATGGCTGTAAAACCAATTTATATAAAACCAATTTTATTGTTCTGTGAGTTTCCATGACAAAATTTGAGATGAATCCCTAGAAAAAGATGTTCCAATCGACTGAATAGGAAAGTTTTTGAGACTAGCTCAGTTCGTTCTACTGTCACAAGATAAGCCTCAAAGAGCCTCATAAAGAGTTTTTCTAAAGGTTTTTTTAATGATTTTATTTATTTATTTGACACAGAGAGAGAGAGACAGTGAGAGAGTGAACACAAGCAGGGGGAGTGGGAGAGGGAGAAACAGGCTTCCTGCTGAGCAAGGAGCCCAATGAGGGGCTTGATTCCAGGACTCTGGGACACTGACCTGAGTCAAAGGCAGACACTTAATGATTGAGCCACCCAGGCACCCCTCTATTTTTTTTAATATCTCCTCTACAGGTGTTCTGACCCAGATAAGGTTGACACCAGACTATAAGAAACAAGCTCAAGCCAGAACGACCCAAGATGGCTGACAAAGTGGGTCAAAGTGCACAATAATCCTTCATTATATCATATTAGCATACTAAAATATCTTCCCTACAGGCACCATGACAGAAAAGTCCTGACCAAATTAAGAAGAAAAAAGTACATGGCCCAAGTTCCTGGAAATCTCTGCTCCTTCCACAGAATCCAGCTGACATTAACCATCTCTTGATCTGTCCACAGTCATATCATCTATGCCCCCCTCTTGCCTCTCAGGGGGAATTTGCCTTTAGAACATGAGTTTCCTTTTACATCTTTTGGCCATGAATAAGTTATATGCTTGCTGACAAGTACTTTCTGACAAAAACTTGCTGACAAGTTCTGATATTTGCTGTTGGGTCAACAGTATTGAGTAGAGAAAGAACCCACCACTTTGGTAACAAATTATGGCAACTCCATAGGATTGGCCATGGGCCTCCTAGCTTGGGAAATTTCCAGTGGCCTTCAAAAGTCACCCAACTTGTGTCACATTGTGAGGACCAGAGGAGAGTCTCTTAGGATCACCAGCTGGGAGGTTTCCCAAGGCCATCCTCTTTTATACCTGAATTTGCCTCTTCTGTTACTGTCACTTCTTTGTGACCATGGCCATAGATAGAGGTGGATCAGGGGATAATATGATCAGTTTTCCAGGTGATTGGCAAAAATTAAAAAATGGCAGCAGGATAAGTTTAGAACTCACTCTTAGGAGATTGAAAGATATATCTATTTTAAGGTTGTATATCCAGAACAAAGGCTGCCTGAGAAGGGCCCCTAGCTTCCAAGTTGGCCCTCAGGGAGGTGCTAGGAGTTCCTGGGTGCAATAGTCAAAAGGCACAGTTGCAACAGGTTTTCTTACTTTTGTTTCTCTTTCACTCTGGTGAATTTCTTCTTTTCCACTTCTCATTCATGACTCATTGGGGTCTTTATCCCCTCTCTTTTCTAAGCCTTAACAAACCTCAACGGAATAACCTCATGACCTGTCCACCAGAACTGATGAATATGCAGTGGGTCCCATTGATCAGACATGCTTGGTTGCAGAAGGCTCTAGATTGGCATCTGTGAGACCAGACTGAAGTGCATCTTTAATCCTCTGGCAGAGGAACTTCTTTTGTACATCCTTCATTTTCTAAGATTATAAATTTCTCTGATTATTAAAACCACCCTCAACCTCATGGTTTCCAACACTCTTTGGGACATCCTTCTGCACGAAAATGCCCAGATTAATCAGCTTGGGGAAGCTACCCATCAGGAATTTAAAAGACCTTGGAGACCTCTTGGACCCTGGCTGAACACCCCTGGGACCTTTAGCTGTCTTTATCTAACAAAAAAGTTTTAGAGTTCTAGTGTACAAAATCTTGTGATATCTGTACGCCCATCAACCATTTTAGGTTACCCATGGGGAGTTGTAATCAGGTAAAAGGAGCTCTAGGGTATGGGGAACTAGGTGTCCAAGACACAAAAGAAGAGACCATTGAGTTATGTCCTCCAGCACTGGAAACCATTTGGGTATCACCCACTAACCAAAACCTAATTAATTTTCCTTTGTAACACAGTCTGGCCTTAATGCTAAGTAATGGGCAGAGAAATTTCACCGCTTAATTATTCCCTAAGTTATAGCACTATCCTCTAGCTAGACCTTCTCTGTCAAAAAACAAAAAAGGGATGAAATATCATATCTAGTTTTTGATGGCCTTATATCAAAACAGAGGGCTGCAAAAGAAATGAAAGTTCATCTCCACAGAGATATCTCCTAAAGAGAAAAAATCCATATTGCCAATATTAGACTCACCTCCTGAGGACCCTTTAGAAATCTTACCTATTATCAGGCCAACAGCCCCTCCCTTACATCTAGTGTCCACATCTGTCAACACTCCCCTGCCATAACAATCCCAGACCTCATCTTTTGATACTGCCTCAGAGAGACCTAGCCCCACCAGCATGCATAGTGGTGCATCTTACCAACCCTCAGGCATGGTGCCCCTTAGGCAAGACCTATATGGAAAGGGAGACATAGTGACTGTTTTTATCCCTTTCATTACATCAGACCTCTACAACTATAAGGTTAACTCAGGGGGATGAGAGAAAGCCCCAGAGGGGTTTCCCAAACTTATCTGAAGCATCTTTCCAACTCATTATCACAACTGGGAAGATATTCAATCTCTCTTAAATATTCTCCTTATGGGAGAAAAAATACCTACATCCTAAGAAATGCCAAGGACAAAACTGATAATGCCCAGAAGGATGAAGAGTATAACCACATCAAGAGACTTGGGATATGGCAGTTCCAGATGTAGACCCAGTTTGGGACCCAGATACTGATATAAGAAGGGCAAGGCAAATAAATTACTGAATCTTTTTCCTAAAGGGAATTGAAGCAGCAGGGGAAAAGCCAACTAACTAGAACAAGATTAAGGAGGTGGATCAGGGACTCCAAGCAATACTTCCATATTTTTTAGAAAGATTGAGAGAAACTCTAAGATTATATACCCCACTTGATCCCAACCCTGTAGAATGGTGAGTGGTGAGTAAGTACCATTTCATTTCTCAAAGTGTATCTAATATTAGGCACAAATTTCAAAAGTCAGAATTGGAACCTGATTCGCCCATTTCATGATTGGTTGAGTTGGGCAATGTGGTGTTCAACAACTGAGATAGGGAACAAGAATGTAAGGAGGACTGAAAAAAAATAAGAATTCAAGGAGGATTTAAAGAAAGAAAAAAAGGCCAAATAGCAAGCCCACTTACTGACAATTGCCTCCCAATGACAGCAGACAGGTCCTGAGGGTATTATTCACAGAGACACTTAACCTTGGTGAGACCCCTGACCTTAAAACAAAGCAAAGCTAGACCACAAAGATTGTGCTGTCTATAAAAAGAATGGACATTGGAAATAACAGTGCCTAATCAGCTTCCAAAGGGAAACACCTGACCCTAATAACCCATGCAGATAGATGGTCCAAGTGGATCAGGATTGACAGGGTCAGGGGGCTCCTCAATTTATCCTCCCAGTAATCCCTGAGAAGCCCCATCTGACACTGGACATGGGGAGGAGGTGGAAATCAGTTGATGTTTTGGTCAACACAGGAGCCACCCACTTGGTCTTGAACACCTCAAGAGGCAAATTTCCCAGTGGGAAATGCCAAATTATGGGAGTATCAGGAAAAAACTTCATAGAACCCTTGGAATAAAAAATAAATGAAATACACTTGACCCAGTCATTTCTGTTATGTACTAGAACACCCCATTCCACTCCTAAGGAGGGGTCTCCTACATAAGTTAGGGTTACTTTCAACTTCAGTGGTCCCTACATGGAATTGGGAATCTCTCCTGAAAAGGAACATCAATTAATAATGTTGTTAAAATGGGAGGAATTCAAAGCTCCTAGAATAGGGATTATTAAGAACTTGCCATTTCCCCTACAATACTCCCATACTTCCAGTAAGAAAGCCCAACTGGAAATATAGAATAGTTCAGGAGTGCTGAGCCATAAAAAGAGACTGCACAAGAAATTCAGCCTGTGGGTCCCAAACCTTACACCCTCTTGGCCAACGCCCCCTCAAATAGCAAGTAGTATACAGGACCCTTTTTCTGCATCCCCCAGTCCCTGAGTCCCAAGAAATCTTCACCTCTGAATGGTAAGATCCTATGTCTTGAGAGAAACAACTACTTTGCTAGACAGTTCTGTAACAGGGATTCAAAACTTCAACCTTTTTTTGAGAGGGTCTATCTACTGACTTCCAAGATTTCGTATGGGAACAAGGGTATTTTATACATTATGTAGATGACATACTTATTGCCAGTTCCTCTAAAGAAATGTCAGACCAAAATACTGTGGCTATCCTTAATCATTTGGCAGTATAAGGTATAAGGGTATAAGGTAGCAAAGAAAAAGGCCCAGATATCACAAACAAGGGTCACATACCTGGGGTTCATTTTAAAAGCAGGAAAGAGAATGCTTTCTAAAGAATGGACTGTCTAGCAGTCCCTAAAAATAGAAATCAATTAAGGAGCACTTTAGGAGTATTTGAATTCTGCAGAATATGGATATTCAACTTTAGCCTGATAGCAAAGCCTTTAAAACTACATTTGCAAGGAAAGGACAATGATCCCTTTGAATGCACAAGATCTTACATACAGTCTTGTTGTCCAGGAAGTAAAGATTTAACTGCTCCAAGCAGCCCCTGGGGTTATCTGTGTTCAATTTATATGCTCATGAGAGACAAGGAATTGTCTTGGGGGTTCTCACTCAGAGTCTAGGACCATTACTCCAAGTGGTGACTTACTTTTCATAGTAATTAGACCATATGTCCAAAGAGTGGCCACCATGCCTGCAAGCGGGTGCCACCATCATCCTAAAAAAGGAAACTACCAAACTGACCTTCAGCCAGCCTTTGATAGTATGGACCCCACTAGGTCCTGGCCATGATTAAGACCAAAGGAATAAATGGCTAATTTAGAAAAGAACATTAGTCTCAAAGTGGAAGCCATAGTAACAGAGGTGAAAGCTGAGGTTAGAAAGGCTATAGATGAGATGCAATCTAATTTAAATATGCCAGCAGCCAGAGTAAGTGAAGCTGAAGATCATATCAGTGATTTAGAAGACAGATGGATTAAGAAGGAGGAGCAAGAGAAGTCTTGGAGCAAACAGCTAAAATCCCATGAAAACAGAATAAGGGAAATAAATGATGCCATGAAACGCTCCAATATCAGAATTATTGGAATCCCCAAAGGAGTTGAGAGAGAGAGAAGCCTAGAAGATATTGTTGAACAAATCATGGATGAAAATTTCACAAATCTGGGGAATGAAGCAAATGTTCATGTCCTAGAAGTAGAGAGGACACCCCCCAAGATCAATGAGGCCAGAAAAACCTCCAGACACATAATAATAAAATTCTCGAATCATAAAACTAAAGAATATATCTTAAGGGCAGCTAGGAGAAAGCGATCCCTTACCTATAGAGGGGGGACCATCAGAATAACGTCAGACCTCTCCACAGAAACCTGGCAAGCCAGAAAGGGCTGGCAAGACATTCAGGAAGTTACCTGACAAAAATATGCAACCAAGGATAATGTATCCAGCAAGGTTGACTTTCAAAATGGAAGGAGAAATAAAGAGCTTCCAAGACCGCCAAGGTCTAAAAGATTATGTAACCATCAAGCCAGCACTACAAGAAAGGCTAAGAAGGGCTCTATAGAGGAAAACAAACCCAAGAGCGACACAAAACAGAAATTTACAGAGGTAATCTATAAAAACATGAACTCCATAGGCAACATGATGTCAATACAAATGTATCTATCAATAATCACTCTCAATGTGAACGGCCTAAAAGCTCCAATAAAAAGACACAGGGTTGCATACTGGATAAAACGACAGGGCCCATCCATATGCTGTTTACAAGAGACTCACCTTGAATCTAAAGACACTTCCAGATTGAAAGTGAGGGGATGGAAGACCATCTTTCATGCCAATGGACTCCAAAAGAAAGCCAGGGTAGCAATTCTCATATCAGACAAATTAGATTTTAGGCTAAAGACTGTAGTCAGAGACACAGAAGGGCACTACATCATTCTTAAAGGGTCTACACATCAAGAAGATCTAACAATTGTAAATATTTATGCCCCTAACATGGGAGCAGCCAACTACATAAGCCAACTGTTAAACAAAATAAAGAATCATATTGATGCAAATACATTGATTGTAGGAGATCTTAACACACCACTCTCAGCAAAGGACAGATCATCTTAACTGAAAATCACAAAGAATCAAGAGCCTTGAATGACACATTGGACCAAATGGATCTCATAGATATATTCAGAACATTCCACCCTAAAACAGCAGAATACTCACTCTTCTTGAGTGAACATGGAACTTTCTCCAGAATAGACCACATACTAGGTCACAACTCAGGGATCAACCAATACCAGAAGACTGAAATTATTCCCTGCATATTCTCTGACCACAATGCTGTGAAACTGGAACTCAACCACCATAAAAAGTTCAGGAGCAGACTGAAAAATACAGAGAACAAACTGGTGGTTGTCAGAGGGAAGGAAAATGGGACCATGAGCAAAATGGGTGAAAGGAAGTTGGAGATACAGGCCTCTAGTTATGGAATGAATAAGTCATGGAAACAAAATGTACAGATAGAGAATATAGTCAATGATATTATTATAGTAAAGTATGATGACAGGGGGTAGCTACACTTGTGGTGATGTTAGCATAGCATGTAGAGATATAGAATCACTATGTTGTGCACCTGAAACTAACAAAATATTGTGTGCCCATTCTACTCAAATAAAAATAAATAAGTAAATAAAAAAAAAAAGAAAGAAAATCAAACACTTAGAAGCTAAAGACGATCCTACTCAAGAATATGTGGATCAACCAAGAAATCAAAGAAGAACTGAAACACTTCATGGAAACCAATGAGAATGAAGATACATTGATCCAAAACCTATGGGATACAGCAAAGGCCGTCCTAAGGGGGAACTTCATAGCCATCCAAGCCTCACTCAAAAAAATTGAAAAATCCCAAATACACCAACTCTCATTACACCTTAAAGAACTGGAAAATCAACAAAAAATTAAACCAACCCCCAAAAAAGGTGGGAAATAATAAGGATTAGAGCAGAGATGAATGAAACAGAAACTAGAGATACAGTAGAATGCATCAACGAAACTAGAAGCTGGTTCTTTGAATGAATCAATAAGATTGATAAACCATTGGCCAAACTAATCCAAAAGAAAAGGGAGAACCCAAATTAATAAAATCATGAATGAAAGTGGAGAGATCACGCTAACACCAAGGAAATAGAAACAATCCTCAAAAATTACTATCAACAATTATATGCCAATATGTTTAACAACCTAGAAGAGATGGATACATTCCTAGAAACCTATAAACTACCAAGACTGAAACAGGAAGACATTGACGATCTGAATAGACCTATATCTAGTAACGAGATTGAAGCAGTGATCAAAAACCTCCCCCCAAAAAAGAGTCCAGGCCCAGACGGATTCCCTGGGGAATTCTACCAAACATTCAAAGAAGAAATAATGCCTATTCTGCTGAAGCTCTTTCAAAAAATAGAAATGGAAGGAAAACTTCCAGACTCTTTCTATGAAGCCAGCATCACTCTAATCCCCAAACCAGACAAAGACCCCATCAAAAAGGAGAACTTCAGACCAATATTGCTGATGAATACGGATGCCAAGCTTCTCAACAAGATCCTTGCTAACAGGATCCAACAATGCATTAAAAAGATTATCCACCATGACCAGGTGGGTTTTATCCCAGGGACGCAGGGGTGGTTCAACACTCGAAAAAAAATCAACATGATAGAACAAATCAATAAGAGAAGAGAGAAGAACCACATGGTACTTTCAATTGATGCAGAAAAGGCATTTTACAAAATACAACGTCCGCTCCTGATCAAAATTCTTCAAAGTATAGGGATAGAGGGAACATTTCTCAACCTCATAAAATCTATCTATGAAAAACCCACAGGGAATATCATCCTCAATGGGGAAAAACTGACAGCCTTTCCTCTGAGATCAGGTACAAAGCAAGGATGTCCACTCTCACCACTACTGTTCAACATTGTGTTATAAATCCTAGCAACAGCAATCAGAAAACAGAAAGAAATAAAAAGTATCCAGCTTGGCTAAGAGGAAGTCAAACTCTCTCTCTTTGCAGATGACATGATACTCTATGTGGAAAACCCAAAGGACTCTACCCCCAAACTACTAGAACTCATACAACAATTCGGTAATGTGGCAGGATACAAAATCAATGTGCAGAAATCAGTTGCATTCTTATACACTAACAATGAAAAATTAGAAAGGGAAATCAGAGAATTGATTCTGTTTACTATAGCACCAAAAACTATAAGATACTTAGGAATAAACCTAATCAAAGAAGTCAAGGATCTGTACTCGAGGAACTACAGAACACTCATGAAAGAAATTGAAGAAGACACAAAAAGATGGAAGAGCATTCCATGCTCATGGATCAGAAGAGTAAACATTGTCAAAATGTCTATACTGCCCAGAGCAATCTACACTTTCAATGCCATTCCGATCAAAATTCTACCAACATTCTTCAAAACGTTGGAACAAACAATCCTAAAATTCATATGGAACCAAAAAAGACCCCGAATCGCTAAGGAATTGCTGAATAAAAAAAGCAAACCTGGGGGCATCTCATTACCTAACTTCAGGCTTTATTACAAAGCTGTGATTATCAAGACAGCATGGTACTGGCACAAAAACAGAGAAATAGACCAATGGAACAGAGTGGAGAACCCACATATGGACCCACAAATCTATGGTCAAGTCATCTTTGACAAAGCAGGAAAAAATATCCAGTGGAAAAAAGATAGTCTCTTCAATAAATTGTGCTAGGAAAATTGGACAGCTACATATAGAAGATGAAACTAGACCATTCTCTTACACCACACACGAAGGCAAACTCGAAATGGATGAAAGACCTCAATGTGAGGCAGGAATCCATCAAAACCCTGGAAGAGAACATAGGCAGTAACCTCTTTCACATCGGCCACAACAACTTCTTTCAAGACACGTCTCCAAAGGCAAAGGAGACAAAAGCGATGATGAACTTCTGGGACTTCATCAAAATAAAAAGCTTCTGTACAGCAAAGGAAACAGTCAACAAAACAAAGAGGCAACCCACAGAATGAGAGAAGATATTTGCAAATGATACTACAGACAAAGGGCTGGTATCCAAGATCTATAAAGAACTACTCAAACTCAACACCCAAAAAGAAGATGAACACATCAAAAAATGGGCAAGAGACATGAAGAGTACTTCTCCGTAGAAGATATACAAATGGCTAACAGACACATGAAAAAATGTTCAGCGTCACT
>PITA01018206.1:0-41091 GCA_004023965.1 Spilogale gracilis | reverse complement strand
TGCTTTCAGCTCAGGTCATGATCCTGGAGACCTGGGATTGAGCCCCACATCGGGCTCCCTGCTTGTCGGGAGGCCTGCTTCTCCCTCTCTCACTCCCCCCTGCTTGTGTTCCCTCTCTAGCTGTGTTTCTCTCTGTCAAATAAATAAATAAATAAAATCTTTAAAAAAATAATAAAAAGACAGCATTAAAATTTTTTTTTAAATGAAAGACTGTAAGGCTCCTATAGAGCAAATGTTTAAAGAAAATAAACCCTCGATAGACTTCATTTTAAGTAGAAAAGGAAGCTCTGGGGAAGGAGGGCTCTGGGCTCCCGGCTGGCAGATTTTCTAGGTGTTGTTCTTTGTGCTCTAGGGAGAGACCCTGTGTGTCTGCGCAGTCACGTTAATTTTTATCAGTAGTTTCATTAAAAACATCACTGTATCAGAGCAGCTAGGAAATACTTTTCTATCTGCTTTCCATTCTGTCTGAAATACTCTTACTTATACTTTATTTCAGATAGTGCCTCTTTTTTTTTTTTTTTCATCATCCTCACAGCTTTCTCACTTTGACCTACTAGGCAGAACTAGTCATTTCCTCCTTAGGAATACCAGTAAGCCTAGAATCCATTGCTGACCTAAAATTTGCCTTTCCTCTGAGACCATGAGTGGGACTGGTTCTTTTTCTTTCTTTCTTTCTTTCTTTCTTTCTTTCTTTCTTTCTTTCTTTCTTTCTTTCTTTCTTTCTTTCTTTACTTAAAGATTTTATTTATTTATTTGACAGAGAGAGAGAGAGACAGCAGGAGAGGGAACACATTAGGGAGAGTGGGAGAGGAGAAGCAGGCCTCCCGCTGAGCAGGGAGCCCGAGGCCGGGCTCTATCCCAGGACCCCAGGATCATGACCTGAGGCAAAGGCAGACACTAAGCCACCCAGGCACCCTGGGACTGGTCATTTTTATCTTGAGAGATCTTCTGTCTAGCACCGGGCCTTATATAGGGGAGGTGCTCTCTAAACATCCATTGCATGGAGCCCTGGGTGTTACAAGCAAACAATGAATCATGGAACACTACATCAAAAACTAACGATGTACTGTATGGTGACTAACATAACATAATTGAAACAAAAATAGAAAAAAAAATCCATTGAGCAAAAGGAAACCCAAGCTTATACCAGAATGTGCTTGTTCTTTTTAAGACAACTTTTGTTGTTTTCTTCTAATAACAAAACCATCCAACATTGTAAAAAATTCAGAAAAGCTTCCCAAGTGTGAATGGTCTGGTTTTCAAATGCCTATGAGTACCAATTGAATCTATATCTTTTTATGCCTTACTTCTAAGGTCCTTGTAGATGCCTTTCCTTCCATCATTAGGAATTCCCTAAAGGATACATTTTGTGTTTCAGAATAGCCTGTTGTTGTATATCACCATGGCTAACAGAGACAGGACCCCAGGAACCATGGCGGAAATCAGTTGCTGTCCCTGACAGCTTCATGCAAATGCGCTTCAGGTTGGAACCCTGTTCCCAAGCTGCAGCCTCCCTGATGACCAAGACCATTTGTTTTTAATACATGTAAGCTCTTTAAAGGGTGGCATATTCCCATTATTTAAGAAAGATCTGGGTGTGGGGAGAAGAGCACAGAATCTGGGATTAAGATCCCAGTTTTAGGGCGCCTGGGTGGCTCAGTGGGTTAAAGCCTCTGCCTTCAGCTCAGGTCATGATCTCGGGGTCCTGGGATCGAGGCCCGCATCGGGCTCTCTGCTCGGCAAGGAGCCTGCTTCCTCCTCTCTCTCTCTGCCTGCCTCTCTGCCTACTTGTGATCTCTCTCTGTCAAATAAACAAACAAACAAATAAATAAATAAAATATTAAAAAAAAAAAGACCCCAGTTTTAACTCCAAGGTTGTTATTGTCTGGAATCTCTGTCCCCAGCCTACAAAATGAGGTTATTGGACAGAATGGCCCCTAAAGCTCCCCGCTACTCTAATGTTCTGTGTTCTGAGATTCTAGGTTGCACCTCCCTCATGCTTGCTCTTTGGGCTTGACTGACTTAAATGAAGAAAATGACCTAAAGCTGGTGTTTTCAGACCCAAGTTCCTCAATTACATTTTGCACAAAGCACACTCCTCCCGAAAGAATGATGCCGTTTACCCGGGATTCCTTTTCATGCACAGCCACTACCTCCATATAAGGACTGTTTATCATTAAAAGTGCCAGGAAAGCTGGAAATTGCTTTCTCCCTCTCAGTCCTGGAGATGTTGCCCCTATGCCATCATGCAATGCGGTTGAGAGAGCAGGTACTTGCCTGCCGCGTCCCAGGGATGGTTGGTAAGGGCAGGACATGCATCATGTGCTTAGTGAAGAAGTACCATTGCTATATCCTCTGGAAGAATCTGCTTTGCAATTTAAGAGCCCTAGATTCCTTCTCTAATGGTGAGCCATTTCTTCAGGGCACTGTTGTCTGCTGTTTCCAATTATGCTACCCTGAACTCTTCACTATCTCCAGACATAGATCTATCTCCATTAAGTCTGAATCTCAATAGTGCATAGAGCCCAAATTTATACCCTAAAAGGCTCCTTAGCTCCTCCATGTAATAATGAAGAACTGTCATTCATTCATTTATTCATTTAAGAGAGAAAGACTTGGTGAGGAGGTGGCAGAGAGAAAGGGAGAGAGAATCTTAAGCAGGTTCCACACCAATGTGGGGCTTGATCTCATGACCCTGAGCTGAAGTCAAGAGTTGGGCACTTCACCGAATGAGCCACTCAGGTGTCCCAAGAATTGTCCTTATTTATTTATTTATTTATTTATTTATTTATTTATTTTTTAAGATTTTATTTATTTGACAGAGAGAAACACAGCCAGAGAGAGAACACAAGCAGGGGGAGTGAGAGAGGGAGAAGCAGGCTTCCTGCCGAGCAGGGAGCCCGATGTGGGACTCGATCCTGGGTCTCCAGGATCATGACCTGAGCCGAAGGCAGTGGCTTAACCAACTGAGCCACCCAGGCGTCCCAAGAATTGTCCTTTTTTTAACAGAATAAAAAATTAAAAAAAAAAAAAACCATTCAGTGAATATACTGTTATTCCTTATATGTATCATTAGCATTAGCTCTATTGTTTTAAATCATAATAAATGGTTTACCTATATAAAAAATATGGTCTGTAGTCAGCTTTGCTAATTATTAAAAACCTCTTCATTATAGTCTATTGGGTTAGCAAGTCCTGACAGCAGATGTATATTTGCTCTTTGAGGAAATGGTTCAAGGTGTGCTTTCACCAATGTATTATCGCCAACTGAATTGTATGTGACTTGTATAGAGAGAAGTGAATTTACTTTTTCTCCTGGGTAGCTTGAGTTTTATTTCACCTGGCTATATCTGATGTTATGCTGTTGCTTTACTTGTGTAAACACAATCTGTGTTTTTTGCAATTGGTGTTTCATGACTAACACTCAGTTACAGGAAAATGAAACCCATCTGTAATGACAATCATGAATACTGGATATACTTGCATAGTAGAATCAGATAATATATTTTTTTCATGGCTTGTGATACCTTTTAATGAGTTGTAAGGACTGGGACTACAAGGCCTTTTTTATTTATAATGCTATACAGTCTGACAAATCAGATGTGATGGTTTTGTTATGTTTTGTTCTAATAACATAGAGAATGTGCTAAAGATTGCTTATTTATTGCTTTAAATCAAATCTACAGAGAACTACACATACTTCAAACTCATGACATATCCACAAAGATACATTAAGACCCTCAAGTGGTCATTTTATTAAACAAATACAAATCTGAAACATTTATGTTAAAATATATCAATATTGAACAAAAATATGTATAAACAAGTGATTCTACAACTGGGAAGACATGTCAGTTTTATTAATTTTGGTGACATCTACCCAACCACGTCTAATTTTCAGTATCTTCTTCCTCAAGCTTGGCAGGAATAGTATGGCTTTACAAAACAGGACAACAATCGGCAGGAAAACTGCTATCATGAACGTTGGAGGGGTGTACCATACAAATTGTTTTGTATCCACCCATTTATTCCAGGCAAAAATCAATGCATGTATTGTGCCCAGCAGAAGAGAAACAATTCCTAGTTTGCTCTGCAAAAGAAAAAAAAACAAAAGATCTTGATGGGATTGGTTGAATAAGAGTTTATTCCATCCTACCTCTTCTGTTCTGTTGCTTGGAAATTCCTTCATGTCTGTAATCGTGTCCCTATTATATTTCTCAATATTGTCCACTCACATCTTTACCTTCTCCTCACACATCCCCACCTCCCTTTCCTTTGGGTAATGTTTTGTCCCCAGGTTATTTAAGTTGAGAAAATTCACACTCAATCACGTTTCAACCTCAGCTAATTAATAACACTGTCTTTCTTTTTTCCATACTTTGTTCATCTGTCATACAATGTCTATTTGATGGTACTTTGTCTCTTGAGCATTTGCCTTCATTCTGCCTATTGAGAAACATATAAAACTGGGGACTTTTACTCATCATAGATTTCCTGCTGAATCAACACAATGCTTTGTGCATTTTAGGTGCTCAGTAAATATTAGTAGGTTGACTGATTATGAGTGCAGAAATCAATATGATATCAGTGATCTTTATCAATTATGAAAGCAACCAAAGTAAGTGACTCAGATTTTGGTACATGAATTACTAAGGTGAATGAGTGAAAAATCAAACATCCCGATAAAGTGGAAAAACGCAACAACTATTTCCACTGTTTAAACAACACACATAGGTATGAAGACATGAAGAAAAATTTCAACTTGTATTCGGATACTTGGCACTGTCCAGAAAAAGTTGCTTAAAAATAGTTGTTCACCTATGGAATTGTATGGCATTCTGACAACAGCTCTTCTAGATAAGTTCTGACTTCTATTTGCTTTACTGGAAATGGTCATTAGCCTGCCAGAATGAATCCAACTCACAATTATTCAGCAGGAAGCACTCTTAAGCCCTAATGAATACAATCCGATAGCTACGTTTATATTTTCAAATATCAGTCTCCAAGATAAATCAGAATATTTCTCGGATTGTAAAGGAAAAGTTTCTAGGTTATTAACTGAAAAATATATGTGATTGGTTGAATATTCATTTTACCAAATGTGTCCTGTATACATATTATGGACTAGGTCTTGCATATATAGCAGCATGGTTGGGTAGTCAAGATGCAGTGCCTGAATTCCTAATTACCTAAAAAGTGGTGCTCAGCATATGTGTGATAGGCAGAGCAAATGTAAAAAGAAAGGTATTTAATGAGGAACAGAGAACGCTAATGGCTATGAAAAGCTAAGCCTACACAATCAGCAAATACTGTATTTGGAAAATGTGGCACCATTTCTAAGCACCATTGTAATAATTTGGACAGAGATGGGTTTTCCTGCCTAATCAGATGTTGGGAGAAAAGTGTCTGTGGGAGGACATGTACAGACATGTGGAAGGGATAATGGGGGAAATGCCTGACTTTGTGGCAACTTCCAATAATGTTCACCCATAAAAGCTACAGCTATGTACTTGAAAAAAAAATCTCAGCAGTGGTTAGGATTAAATTAAATTTAGTCCTTTGCCTCCTGCTCTCCTTAGGCTGTAATCTACGAGGAGATGAACCTCAGTAAATCCGAGATAGCTTTGAATCCCAAGAACACTGAGAAACTTCAAGTCAGTAAGCTACATCAAAAACAAGTTAGAAAAAGCAGTCTTTAAAGTTAGATATTAGAATACCCCATTAAAACTCTGAATTTCAAGGAGAGATGCTTTTTTTTTTTCTTTTTTTTTTTTAAGATAGTACCAAGCTGTGTAACTTAAAAGGCATTAAATAAAATCAGGAGGCAGGCAAAAGAATATTTTTTTTTGGGAGGAACAAATAAACTGTGACTATTAAATTCCTAAAATGTCACCTGTGTCATTACTAGGTGGCTAGAAAATTGTCTATCAAGTTTCAAATGTTAGAAATATTTTTCTTTGAGTAATGATTTTTATTTATATCTGGAAAATACTTCTACTTAGAAGTGATAGGGAAGAATTACTGGAGAGCACCTTATTGACTGGAATAAGTATAGGATTTTTGCTACTGGAAAACCATTTGTTGTTTTTTATGGGGCAAAGTCAGTATACTTGATGATGTTATAAGCGCAGAAAAGATTGGCTTTTTGGAGGGACCAGAGTTATTTGATATATAATTTACCTGAATATAGTGAAATTCTCTCCATGTCAAAGAGTCACTCACGGATGGAAGAGAGGTCACAGCTAACAGCGCCAAGATTGCAAGTGCCACAATTCCCAGAGACACATAAATCTCCATTCTCCACACATCATGCTCAATCCAGGCATCTTCTTTATTTTGTTGAACCTACCAGAGGGTGAGAAGGGGAGAGAAGGAATGCAAACAACATTTGTTCCCCGCAGATGAATTTCCTTCTACATTCCCTCTGTCTGCAACTGGAGGGTCTCATTACTTGGAGCCTCCATACATTTGTGCCTTTGTTTGTGCATTCTCCTCTGAGAAATGACATTGGAGCTATCAATCTCCTTGAATGCAGCATTTATATAACTTATTTTGTTCATTTATATCAGTTACTTGATAGGATGGTAATGTGCATGCTTGTGTGGTAAATAAGAACAATTAACATTAAAAAGTCATCACATGAGAGGGTAGAAAGTTGCAGTGTGGCCCTGTCCAGGAACAAAATATGTGTTTAAGTTGTTAAAGTTCTAGTTTACTATTGTCAATGTAAAAAAACCAAATTCCTAGTGTGAAATTATATACAACCAAGCTCCAATGGAGAGTTAGAATAAAACATCGAAAAATGCAGATTACATTCCCAACACCGCATTTCAAAAGAGGCTTGGGGTATGGATATTAAAATAAGAAAACATTAACTTGTTAGATTTTTTAGTTTAGTGGTGTGCTCAATATTGGCACCCTACCTGTTGATACGCCCAGTTGAGCAACTTGTATCTGTAGGACCGCCTCATTGGATAGGATAAACTGTAAATTGCATGCAGTACAGCAAAAAAGAAACTGAGAAGCCCCAACTGTTTTCTTGTTAACATCCATCTATCCAACCAATGTGGAAATTTCTTATATTTGGTTCCATTATGGAGCTGTACAACGGCTGCTATGACCCCGGGCAAATAGACTAGTGTCAAGAGGGTGATGGACACCATTGGCAAGACTTTGTTGACGACCAGGATTGGAATTTTATAAAAATATTGTTGGCGGGAAGTTACAAAAGGGTGAATTATTTCCCTCAGAAGAGTGTAGAGGAAAGTCAGGGATGATACGACAGCAGCGATTTTAATTGGCCAGCGCCACATTGGAAAGAGTTCTTGTTTGTGTTGAAGCTCGGTGGGGCAATCAGATCCGTCAGAGTGGGCTGTTGGGTACATGTGAGAAAACACAGGTCTTTTCAGTGTGCTGGTCTCTCCCGAGTCCTTATCCTACAAAACGAAGAAAATCAACACCTTAAACAAACAATGGGATTTCTCTTTAAATAATCATTACTTATTTTGCAAATGGTGCTTATCAGTAAAAAAGAACATTCAGAACCTTGCTTTTGGATACTGATGTCATTTGAAGATGTCATTGTCTATGTAGCACTGATTGAATATGGGTTTAGCTATGTTGGGATTCTCCATTAATTTCTGTTATTTGTTTTTCTTTAAGACAGAGGAATACATCCTTTTTTTTTTTAAAGACAGAGGATTATCCATTAAAGCTGAGACCATTGTGTCTACCCTGAAGGCATGGAAGAAGAGAATAATGTAAGTGGGAAACTAAAATTGAAAAACATAAAAGAAAATCCAGTAATCTTTGGCAGAAATAATAAAACTTGTAATGGTTGAATTTGTTTTATAATATTCTTACTGGTAATTAAGCAACTGTCCACAAAGAACTGAAGAGCTAATTCTTCATTAATTCAAGTACAAAGGGTCAGGAATAATATACTCGTTACAATTATAAAAATATATAATTCCTATCATGCCGTACTTTGATTTTGTATTTCTAAAATATCTCATTTACGTAAGTAATGATTGACAAATACTCTATCAGAAGGTATTATATACATAGTTGAATCCCATAGAGATGATCCATTTCCTAAGAAAGTTAAACTTCTTTACCTGGCTGCATTTTTAACAGTCAACAATTCAAAAAAGGGTATGTTGACTATTTTGTCATATCCCCAACTGACTGATATACCAGAAAACTAAACAACAACAACAACAACACTTCTAAATAAGAATTTAGGATGTTTCATATCCTGCTGATTTAATGAATTAACTTTTTCACTCACTATGTTATTCCTCATTTCTTACAGCTCTCTATGTAGAACCATAACATTTTAATGTTTAACATGATGTATTAGACTGTTCATTGCCTCATTTTATGCAGTAACCTTAAAATCACATAGTTCTCTATAATTTTTAGTGTTCGAAAGTTGCCTCTTGCCATTTTTGCTTTTACTTTGGGTGATGAATCACCATTACATCCAATGGTTTTTCCAGTTCTCCATTTAGAAGGGAGTTGAGCATGATACAGCTTCTGTGATCTCTGCATGTTGAAACAATCTAAGTACAATCAACTGAGATCAATTTTCTGGTTAACAGTAAAAAATTATAGAGCAGCAAGTAAGATGGTTAACTTGAAAAATGAAAATGATTTTATTTTATGCATACTTATTTTATAGAATATGTACCTGCAATATCTTCTTATTCCTACTAAAATGACTCACAAAAATAATTTTAAAAAGTGATGTCATATAAAATTGTTGTATATACTATCTTTCCTATTAAGATAACTAAGATAAAATACTTCCTGTAAAAACTGCAGTTGATATCATTTAGAAAGGCAAAAAGAGTTTGGAACCAAACATTTCCACCACCTGTTCAGTCAAATGATGTAGTAAGAAACATTTAAGCTTCAGGTGGCATAAAAGTGGGACAAGTGATTCTTATTCCAAAATTGAATTTATTTGTTTAAATGGTGAATCATCAATCAACATGATGATCTCTTGGTAAGCTGCCATAATGCCTATGAAAAAAAATGCATGCTGACAAAACTACTGGTACATGGGCACTGACGACTCTCTTAAGAAAGTTAGACCCACAGAATGTTAAGAGGGAATTGGAAGAGCCTTAGAGCTGATCTGGTACACTCTCTCATTTTATAGATAGACCAAGACCCAGGATTTTCAGTGACTTATTCAAGGTTATTCAGCCAAGTCCATGACCATCATCAAGGTATAATTTCTTTATCTACCACCCTGAACCTTTGCCAATTGCGGTATCGGTGATAGGAATCAGAATGAGATACCTGTGGAGTAGGGTGAAAATCACTGTTCCAACCCTAGGAGATAAAGGACAGCATTAAAATTCTGTTTCTAGATTTCAATGGATTATTATTGACATATTACCAAATAATCATCTTCTTCTGGATCTCGCCTAGGTTTCATTGTCCAAAGTTCTTCTTGGTTTATAATGTCTTGTCTACTCTCCATTAATTCTGGGAAAGAGGATAGCGTCAGCCACTGAAGAAAAGAAACATCATTATCTTCTTCAAGTCTGTACTATTTATGACATTAATGTTTCATAGAGCAATAGAAAAATTTACTCACACAAGGACTAGAGAGGCCTAGAAAGTACAATTAAAATAGTGATTGATTTACCATTTAACCTCACATAATCTGTCATAATCTCAAACCAGTGCCCTTGTGTCAATAACAGCTTTGCTTTTGGTGTGATGAATGACAAAAACATCTGTAGGGAATTCAAAGGGTCACATGTTGCCTTTTATTTTAGACGTTAACTCCAGGAGCTCATATAGAGGAAAGCCTCCGCTTTCTCATGGCTCAAAGGTAAATAGAATTAGGATTTTTTTTTTTCATTTTTGAGTAACAATGTTATCAGTAGAGGCTGGAGTTAGCTGATTTGAGATTATACTTTAGGAAGTTGTATTTGATAGACTTTTGGGGGTTGATACTGGAATCTGAAATATTAATTAAATGATTTTTATGGGGACATGCATTCTGAGGTTCAGTCAATAAGTAGAACAGACACTCTTGATAAGGTGGACCCTGATAGTGGCACAAAGGACCAAAAGGATGTATATTCAGAGTGCCACTTTCTCATTGGAGTAACAGGCTGGATTTTGTTGGTGAGCAAGAATTTTTAGTACATTCCCAATGGAGTTGTTGAGTTGTGTTTGATCACTGACATGCCTATTCTCCTGGTCAATGCTGTGGAAATTAATTTTGTCCAACTTACTGCCTGAAAAAGGAATCTTTGCCTTAACACCCTTCACAGATCCTCTCAGGCTTGGTCTAACCTTTTTTTTTTTTTTTTTAAAGGAAAGGAACATATGATATCACAATATTTTTTGCTGTCTTTGTTAGTTCTAAATTTATTTCTAGAAGAAAACCTTGCCAATTTGCGCTTTATAAAATTCAAAGAGAAAACAGATTAGATATACAACAACTTGATTGTGAGAAACATTCCAAGTGTTTCTGAATTTTAGAACACCTGTAATACTTTACTTGTTTCCAGGAGTAGCTTAAAATACTTAAAACATTCTCCAACTTTAAAGGCTTGATTTTTGGGGCTCCTGGGTGGCTCAGTTGGTTAAGCGACTGCCTTCGGCTCAGGTCATGATCCCGGAGACCCGGGATCGAGACCCGGGATCGAGACCCGGGATCGAGACCCGGGATTGAGCCCCACATCGAGCTCCTTGCTCGGCGGGAAGCCTGCTTCTCCTTCTCTCACTCCCTCTGCTTGTGTTCCCTCTCTGGCTGTATTTCTCTCTGTCAAATAGATAAATAAAATCTTTAAAAAAAAATAAAGGTTTGATTTTCTCAAAAAATTAAAGAGGACCCATCTTTATATAATGCCAACTATTTCCCCTTGTTCAAGTGCTCTGAGAACATTCGTCTATATTATCTATTTTGACAATTGCAACATTCACGCTGAGGATATTTGTTTTGGTCTGCCCACATCCTCCTACTTTTTAATGATCTAAAACATTTCCTCCATTTGGAGAAAGGTCCCTCCTTCCGCATATGACTCAGTCTTGGCTAATCACAGTTCTCTATTCCCTTGATGGCACTGACTGGCTTTGGGATGGCGTACAACCCTAGTTGAACCAATTAGAGTTCTTCTCTGATATTTATATAGGGGAGTGGAAGATACAGAGATGTCTCTTTGTTAAGTTGGGATGATAGAAGCCTACTGTGCTTTCTTCTACATGCTCTAAGGAGAAAGATGTCTTCAAGAGAACAGAACAAAGCCATGACACAAAAGTGTAAGCAAGAGATGAGGAAAGACACAGAAGAATCCTGGTGGTATATTTTAAGTATTTAGAGTTCCTGAGACCAGATCATGAATTTTTTGGTTACACAAGCCAATATATATTCCCTTTTTTGCTTTAGTGTGATTTGTGTGTCTATCAGTGGCATTTGAAAGAGCTCTGAGTAAGGCATATGCCAATCATCAGGTATTTACGGAACTCAACTCTATGATAGATGTGGGGGAGGAAAAAGAAATAAGATTTCATGCCTGTTCTGGAGGAGTTTACAGTCTAGTTCCTTAATAAGCATAATTCCATATCACTTAGTGATTTAACCAACATTATAAATAGAGTAATGTGGGAGGTATGTATGTGTCTAGGAATAGAATTTTCTTTCCCCCTAAGATTTTATTTACTGGACACAGAGAGAGCACACAAGCAGGGGGAGCAGTGGAGGGAGAGGGAGAAGCAGACTCCTCGCTGAGCAGAGAGCCTGACGAAGGGCTCCATCCCAGGACCTTGGGATCACAACCTGAGCAGGAGGCATAAACTTACCTGACTGCGCAGCCCAGGAGCTCCAGGAATAGGTTTATGTATTGTAACCAAACAAGAACTAATTCACTATGTTTAGATGTTTTAGTTCTGAGTCGTAGGATGGCAAGATGTTAACATGCGTATCTACACTTACTCAAAATTAACCTGTTAACTATATTGTGAACAACAGTATCAGGCAGTGGGAATACGAATTTAAATGAGATAGAGCCTCTGCTCTCACAAACTCAAAGTTTGGGGAAAAGGCAGAAATTTCAACAGCTAACTGTGTGGTAGTGCAATGGATTCCAAAGAAAGACAGTTTTTACAGGCAGATGGTGGCACGGAGAGGGTGAGGGTTCTCTTGTAGACCTGGTCCTGGAGCCTCAAGCAAGCTGGCAGTGCTTGTTGATTGAGGGCCACTTTGTACAGAATCTGGGTGAAAAGGCAAAGAGGCCTTGGAGAAGTATCCACCCATTCATCTGCCCGGGAGGGAGACTATACTGGAGAGCAAGGCCAAGGAAAAGCCCAGGGCAGTGAGGGAGCCTGTTGGCTCTGTGGTCCAGTCAAATCTGTGCCAGAAGCTGAGAAAATAAAATATCCGTCAAATAAAATATGTTGGTTTCCATCAGACACTAACCAAATATATAATTTAAATTCCACAGTAACATCTTCTCATTAAAAAGAAGGAGGAGGAGGAGGAGGAAAGAAACACTGCAATGTTCAGATTTTAGGAACTCCAGATTTGACCCAAAGTTCTCTAACTTTCATCCCCTTTAAAAAGCAAAACATATTTCTGATGTGGCTGTTCCGTTTTGCTGTCTGAGGATGGCTGACCTGATGTTCCTGCTAAATATTGACACAGCCCAACTGACTCATGTTTTTGTAAAAGAGTTTAGAATATGAAGAAACTCAATGACTGGAGCACAATATGGATTGCACTGCACTTCCAAACCTTCTATACTTTCAAGTGTATACTTGCTTCCCCACATTTTAAATATGTAAAGGTTGAGATGTTTTTCCTCACTGGGCTGTTTTTTTAAGCATTGCTTAAGATCTGTGTTAAGTAAATCTAAGTAAGTGTCAGGGTGTTGTGGGTTTTTCTTTCTTTCTTTTTTTTTTTTTTTTAAGACAAATTTAGGGGCGCCTGGATGGCTCAGTTGGTTAAGCGACTGCCTTTGGCTCAGGTCATGATCGTGGAGACCCCAGATCGAGCCCCACATTGGGCTTTCTGCTCGGCGGGAAGCCTGCTTCTCCCTCTCTCATTCCCACTGCTTGTGTTCCCTCTCTAGCTGTGTTTCTCTGTGTCAAATAAATAAATAAAATCTTAAAAAAAAAAAAAGAGACAAATTTAGAAGTGTTTTTAATTTTATGCCTACAAACCCCTTTCAGTGGATTTGACCCATGACATATACGTAGCCTTCCTTGATCGCCTATTTGGAGACAACCTGAACCCCAAACCAGATCCTGAAAGAGTAGGGCTAATGTTCCCAGAACTTAAACTGAAAACTCCCTGTTACTAGGAAACCTGCAAACAAGTCACACGATTTTAAGCACGGTGTACCAATCATTCCTCAACGCTATGCAAATTCAAGGCGATTTGGCCAAGTTGGAAAACCTGCCCTCAGAATCCAACCAAAGGACGGACTTAATAACCCATCCTATCCCCGGAGCCCCCAGCGAAAAGACTTTCTTGTGAGTGCCTGGCTCCCTGCCCCTGGACCTGCCACAACCAAGCAGTGTGCTCCGGCCGAGAGCTGGGCTGGAGGGCAGCGCGTCCAGGAGCCGCGCATAAGGGGGGAATTGAGCTGCTCCCTCCCGGGAACGCCACCGCCCCAGGGCTGGGAAGGCTTGCAAGCCGCTACACCCTTCCCGAGGCTGCGATTCCGCGCCGCCCGCGCAGGGACACACGGAGGCGGGGAGCAAACAGCGATCCGGCACAATTCAAGGGACTCACCCGCTCCTCGGCGCGACCAGACGGTAAGTTGGGCCGCAGCTGCTGCTCGGATGCGCCAGCCCCACACGACGTCCGAGACCTGGAGTGCAGAGCAAGCTCCCCCGCGGCAGACCCCGCCTCTTTGTCAACGACCGGTCCAGCGCCACCTGCAGGTGCCGGGCGTCCGCAGGGCTCCAGTCTGGGGGGGACAGTCCTAGAGGTCCCCCCTCCCCCGCGCCCAACCAAGGTTTCCCCACAGTGCAAGCAGGCCGTTCCCGGTTTTCTTTCAAATGGCCCTGTGTTCCGCCTGAGGCCTGCTTCTCCCGCTTTCGTTAATCTCCCGAGTTAGGAACATTCGTGCGATTCTTTGGAGCAGTGGTTCTCAAACTTTAATGTGTATCACCTGTAGGCCTTATTAAACCAACTGATTGGCCCCCTTCCCCCTCACGGTTTCCTGATCCTCAAGTCTGGGATGGGGCCTGAGATTCCGCATTTCTAGCAAGTTCCCTGGTGATGCTCCGATCACACTTTGAGATGGACCGCTTTAGAGCTTCTCCAGCCGGTTTTAAACTTCGCAGCAACTAAGGAAAAGGAATGTGAATCTCTGAGGGTGACTTGCCCTGTAAATTATACAAGATTTATATCTTGTATACAAGATAATAAACAAATCTTGTACCCTAAACCACATGAACCCCGTCCCCTGGCTGAATAGGCCCTTAAACCCCACGTTAACTCCCCTTCCTCGTCTCTGATACATTAAACCCAACTTCCCATACCCTAGCCCAATCAGGCGCTCTAGCCCTAAAATAAAGCTACGGCCGCTGTTTCAAAGTTTCGGGGGGCCTTTTTAAAATATAAGCGCCTGGGTGGCTCAGTGGGTTAAAGCCTCTGCCTTCGGCTCAGGTCATGATCTCAGGGTCCTGGGATCGAGGCCCGCATTGGGCTCTCTGCTCAGCGGGGAGCCTGCTTCCTCCTCTCTCTCTGCCTACTTGTGATCTCTCTCTCTGTGAAATAAATAAATAAAATCTTTTAAAAAAATAAAACATAAGCGGTATGGAGAAAGAGGGAATGTGTGCGGGGGTGGGGTAGTGGGGTGGGGGTGGGGTGCGTGAGGGGTTACTCCTCTGGGTTGGAACCAGCCTGTCAGGGACCTGAATTGCAGGTGCATTTTGCAACGTTCTCAGAACTAATCTGATTAAAAAACAATGCTCAAATGCTCAACTGCAATTTCTGTGATTGTTCTTTAATCAAAGCTAAGACAACTAAGGACTGTTCATGTTTTAATACGTATTTCTTGTAGTCATTGACTTTACATAGGGTAGTATTGAAGCCCTTTGAAGATTAAATTACCGTGGCCTGACGCCTTGTGGTGGAAACAGAATCTTACACTTTCTATTTCTAGTGAAACTAGAAAATAATCACTTAAAAAAAGTTTTCGGGAGTCTGCTTCTCCCTCTTCCTCTGTGTCCCCCCCACCCCCCGCAACAAATAAACAAATAAAATCTTTAAAAAAAGTTTTAGAAAAAAAATCTGTGTTTATAGCACAAACCATAACAGATTAAGAGAGATTGTTAAATGAGACTAAACATTGTTGAATTTTTCAAATGATCTTTGGTCTTAAAGGATCAAACAAAGCAATATGTTTTCCTTTTTTAAGCTTTCATAGAACAAAAATCATTTTTTTCATAATCTATTTTGCACACAAAGAGGGCAAGGAAGTTATTATAGCCAACTCCAATTAAGACTTTTCTTCTTCTATTAACATTTAAAATCAAGGCCCAATTTTATTTCTGCATGTCTTCTGAAAATTTTTTTGTTCAGTATTTTAATGTGGTGAATATAGTATGTTTCTAAGTAAGAAGATTAAAATGAAGTTGTTTACAAATTAGTTTGTGGATATTTTAAAGGCAGCACAATATTGGATTAAAAACTGTGGTATTGGGTGCCTGGGTGTCTCAGTGGGTTAAGCCTCTGCCTTTGCCTCAGGTCATGATCTCAGGGTTCTGGGATCAAGCAGAGAGCCTACTTCCTCCTCTCTGCCTGCCTCTCTGCCCTACTTGTGATCTCTCTCTCTGTCAAATAGATACAATTGGTAAAAAAAACTCCCCCAAACTGTGGTATTATGGAACCTTTATCAAGTTGTCAGAAGTTAATATTACAGATGAAATTTCTGCAATTTTTGCATGCAGATAGCCAAAATGACCTGTGATTTGGGTATGATTTTTTCCTTTTTTCTTTTTTCTTTTCTTCTTCTTTTCATTTTTTTAGAAATACAAAGCCAAAGCCTCTAAAAATGTTCTGAGTCAGCTTTTCAAAACCAGTAAGATTTGTGGAACAGTGTTAGACTATTACACATTTTGAAAGGCGGATTGCTGGTTTTGTCATGACTCATAAGAACAGAGGATTTTAAAAGAGGAATTCAACAATGAGCTACAAATGAATTTGGATCATTCAGCATATTTTGTAAGAAACTTAAACTATAGTGCGAGAGCATATTAACAAAACAGTTCTTCAGTGTTATTTGGGATCAAATTCTGACTTAGTGATTTCACATGAAAGTATCACAGGGAAAATATGGTAATGTAGAATCTATGAATACTTCTCCCTGATCAATAAGCAACCTAATCTTAGAACTCGATGGGACTGCCATTTAAGAAGAATGGAGTATAATGGTGTAAAAGATAAAATAAAAATGATCATACCATTAAAAATAATCACCAGGAGCAATACACAGCAAACTGTAGGTTGATGACAAAAGCTTTAGCTTATCTCCTTGGGAAATCAAAATAACTCCTAAGGGCACAGTAACACAAATTATGATCAATATAATTCCAAGTCTGCTTCTTACTGTGTAAGAATAGTCAGGTTTATTTTAAGATGAGGAAAAATCATACCCAAAGTTCATGAAGAAGTTTTTTGTCAAAATGATCGTTTTAAGTGCAGACATAATAAAGCTGAAGTGGCACAATTTTCTGATTCTATGAGCCTCATATGATAAACTCTCTTCACTCCCTCAAGATCTCCTGGTAATGATCAGGTCAGTTTGTCCCCAAGTCTGTAAGTTAAAGTAGTTGGGGGTAGAGAGAAGACCTAACCTTGGGGTTGGAGGTTTAAAAAATTCTTCCGTATATTTCCCCCAATGTAATTTATTGCACATTCACCAACATTGTTAACAGTCAACACCTGTTCTAGATATGTTTTAAGAATAGGTGGTTTCTTTTGATACTCACAGATCCATCTCTGCTCAAATACTGCTTAATGATGCTCAAAATTCCATGATAAAATATATTCTATTGTCTTTATCTTTGTTGTAATTCATCAAAGGGCTAAAATCCCTGGAAACGGTACCATTTTATACCTTTCAAGTTACTTACATCCTACTATGAATAAATACTTCAGTACTTTTTTGAAAATCTGTTCTAGCATGGGGGATGATATATCAGGATATTGAAGACTTACACTGGGGAGAGTGTAAAGGGCTTGTACTTTGAAGAAAAAGAAGCACTGGGACCGAGAGGATGGATTTCACCACTTTCATAGTATTACTTAAATGAGGCAATTCCTCTTTTTATCACATGTGCATATCAAACATTTCATGATAGTGAAATAAATCTCTTGTTTAAACCACTCTGTCTTGGTCTTCTTTGTTATGGTAGCTAAGGCCATACTCTAGCTTGTTTGATATATCATGACAGTTTTTAGCATCTGTCTGTATTGAAGATTTTTATATGTGTTTCTGTTACTGCATTAAATTGAGAGTTTTAAGAGAGCTGAGACCTTGCCTTTTAAAAAGTTAATTAATCAGTTAACTTTTTATTTTTTAAGTAGGTTCCATGCTCATACTTTTTTTAAGTAGCTCCAGCATGGAGCTCAACGTGGGGCTTGAACTCACAACCCTGAGATCAAGCCCTGAGCTGAGATCAGGAGTCAGATGGTTAACTGAAAGAGCCACCCAGGTGCCCCTGAGGCCTTGCCATTTTTAATCCTAATTATCTGTTGGAACTTAGAGATTGATGGAATAGATTCATTGTAAATGTTTGTGGAATGTGATTTTAGCCCTTAGTCTCAGGAAAGTTGTATAGGGCCCATAAACATGGAGCCCATGAATATATGGATATCATTTAGACCCAATCTGTGGCACATATCCATTGTTATTTATTTCTTACAGAACACACTCTTACCCACCTTCCTTAGTCTGTATATTTCTTGTTTTCTGTTACAGGAACGTGTGGGTTCAGAATTGCCATTGTCATAGGAATTATAGACCTTACATGCCTTGGGTGATAGGAGATGGGGAAGTGGAGAGTGTTGCATAAGGAGACCTGGTTCAATGGAGAATTCAAGAAGGCTAATTGGGAGAGTTGGACCTAAAATTTCTGGTAATGGACTCTGCCTCGTAAAGTCCTTAGCATAAGGAACCATGCCTACCGATTCCTGGATTTGAGCTCCAGAAGAGAGGATATTATCAGTTATGAAATGTTACTCTTTCCCAGGCCTGGGTTTGGTTCTCTCAGTATCCCCACTGTATTGTTACTATCCTCTGTTTATAGGTGAACTGAAGCTTAGAAAGTTTAAGTAATTTAATTAAAGTTGCACAGTTTTAAGAAGTCAAGCTGGGGTTTAAACCAAGATCTACACTATGCCAGTTCTCTTTCCATTGTACGACATTGCCTCTATTACCACATATAAGCAGCCAATATTTCCTCAGGTTGCATCAGGTTGGGGGGGATTCAAAAGAGTAACAGCAGAAAATATCCAATAATTCAGTTTTCCTGAGGTATCAGGTAGTGCTTTGGCTAAGCTACTCTAACACAGAGGACCAAATATGGTGTTTCAAGAAGGGGTTTCACTGTTGGGTAACAGTCCTGCAGTGAGTATTCCAAGTTGGTGAGGCTGTTTTGCTCCACGAGGTCATTCAGGCATGCTGACTGCTTCCATCTGCTTGCCCTGTGTCTCCTAGGGCACTCTCCTTGGCATCAGGATTGAAGGGTAGCCTAGACAGATCCATGATTGAGTTGTAGGAAAGGGAAAGAGTACAAGTCCAAAGGAATTGTTTGCTAATAGGAATTGAGGGAGAAGTTGCCCAGTCACTTCCACTCATATTCTATTGATGATAATTTACTCATATGGCAAGGTAGGCAGGAGATACAGTCTCTACGTGGGTGGCCGGATGTTAAGATGTATTAGCATGGAAAAGGGCAGCAAATTTTGGTGAACAACTAGAAGTCTCCACCACGTTATTGCCTTCAATTCTGATCTTTATGTTCACACCAAACTTGGGAACTTTGATTTCTTCCTCCATTGGGCTTACTGTCTTCCTCATTCTGAATCCTGTCTGAAGGTTCAGGGTAAACTTGTTACTCACAGCTTGGTCTTACACTGGAGGCTATTAGTACCGAAGTGAGCTCTTGTGTATCTTGACCGTGAGCATCCTTGTGTAGAGGTTCTCTCGTGCGGTCTTCCTGTTGTCTCCCCAGGTATGGCTGGACATGGGGACTACTCAGTGGGAACACTACTTGGTTCCCCCATGGGACTCCCTACTACCCTAGAATTGATGTTTCTTTTTAATTAAAATAAATAGCCAGGTGCCATAACTGAAAACCACTACTAGGGGTTCCAAGAAGGCAAATTTATATGACACAGGTTATTTATATTTCTAAGAAGGGAGTATTTATGCACAATGATCCACAACCACTTCTTAGCAGCTTTTCCAGTTTCTCACAGCATCTTAGGTTTCTAAAGTCTTCCTAAGAACCAGAAACATATTTTTTTTAGCACAGAAAATACCTAAGCTCTAATACTTATGACTTTGTTAATAAAAAGTTGTTAAATGCAGTCTATATATATGTAAAGATATATATATATATGTAAATATGTATGTATATGGCCTTGTGCTGTATCCTGTAAGATAAAATCTAACCTAACAGTCACTTAAAAGATTTTTGTAAAGGGGAGCTGGCTGGCTCAGTCAGTAGAGCATCCCACTCTTGATTTCGGGGTTGTGAGTTCAAGCCCACATTGAATATAGAGATTACTTAAAAAAAAAGATTTTTGCAAAGAAATTGCTGTTTGAAGATGAATATCCACAATGAACACATAAGGCAACAAAAAGAAGGTGAAAGAGCTGACATGTTTTGTTGCTGTCTCTGTTTTTATTTTTTCCAGCTTCATTGAGATATAATTCACATATAACATATGCAATTATATGCAATGTACAATGTAATGATTTGATATATATACACACATAAATATACATATATGCATATATATATAGTGCATGAACTCACATTGGTAACTTTTTTTTCATGATGAGAGCTTTCAAGATCTACTCTCTTAGCAACTTTCAAACATATAGTACAGTACTGTTAAGTAGAGTCACCATACTGTCCATTACATCTCCTGGACTTTATTCATCTTATAACTGGAAGTTTGCATTTTTGATTATCATCCATTCCACACCTCCCTACCCCTGCCCTCATTCCAAGCAACCACCAATCTATTCTCTGTTTCTATGATTTCAGTTTTTTCAAATTCCACATGTAAGGGATATCTTACTCTATATTTGTCTTTCTCTTATTTCACTTAGTATAAAGTTTCATATATGTTGTCATAAATGGCAGAATTTCCTTCTTTTTTGTCCCTGAATAATATTGCAGTGTATATCTATGTGTGTATACAAGTCTATATATCAAATACGTAATACATAAGCATGTGGTTAATACTATATATTGTATATATATATATCACATATATGATATATATCACATTTTCTTTATTCATCCTTCAACAGACACTTAGGTTGTTTCCCTGTCTTGACTATTATAAATAATACTGCAGTGAACAGAGGGTACAGATATTTCTTCAAGATGGTGACTTTCCTTCAGGTGTATACCCAGAAGTGGAATTATTGGCTCATATGGTAACTCTATTTTGAATTTGTTTAGGAATTCACCAGATTGTTTTTTATAGAGACTGCACCAGTGAACAGTCCCACCAATATGTATATAAGGGTTATCTTTTCTCCATGTCCTTGAGCTGGCATCTTTTCTTACTCCAAGTAAAATCTCTTTGTCAGTTTCATTACAAAGTAATTTTTTAAAGAAGATATTATTTATTTATTTGGCAGAGAGAGAGAGAGCGAGAGACGGAACACAAGCAGGAGTGGGAGAGGGAGAAGCAGGCTTTCCACAGAGCGGGGAGCCTGATGCAGGACTTGATCCCAGGACCCTGGGATCATGACCTGAGCCAGAGGCAGACGCTTAAGACTGAGCCACACAGATGCCTCCACAAAGTAATTTTTATAAAAAATATTTTATTTATTTATTTGACACAGAGAAACACAGCTAGAGAGGAAACACAGGCAGGGGGAGTGAGAGAGGGAGAAGCAGGCCTCCTGCTGAGCAGGGAGCCCGATGTGGGACTTGATATTGGGACTCCAGGATCATGACCTGAGCTGAAGGCAGATGCTTAACGACTGAGGTGCCCCATCCCACAAAGTAATTTTTAAGAAGCCATCCAGAAGACTATTTGAAATGTGAATGTATGTCCAGGATAGATAATAACAAATCTCACCTTATTATCTTGAAATATTATCCTCTGATTGTATGTATGGCTTATATTAATAAGTGTATTAGGGATGTATGTTTTGATTGCCCGTGTGACCTTTGTTGTAGGGAAAGGAAAACATGGAATGGCTTGGTAGGAGAACCAGGAGACAAAGTTTTTCTTCTGCACTTTCCTTTCCTTCTACTATTTTTTTTTTTTTTTTTTTTACCAGCTTTCTCTGCTAGACTGAAACCTGTTGGGAGGCAGGGACCATTTCTTTCCATTTGACTTTTCAGGCTCAGTAAAAAACATAGTACATAGTGAAGAGCTGACAAACTGCTTCTCCTTGGGGAGAGTTTAAGGAGCAAGTGGTCAACAGTGTCAAGTGCTCTGGAAAAAAAAAAGGTCAAAGAAAGTAAGAAATAAATGTTAGATTCAACATTTGAGATGACTTCATAACTGTAGGAAAATAATTGAGGGAGGAAGTCAGACTGAGTGTATCAAGGCAGAAATAGGGAAAAGACTCCAATAGATTGGATAAGAAAGGAAGGAGAGTTGGGGCAGCAGTCAGAGAACAGGGTGAGAGAGATTAGATTTTTCTTACAGGCTGAGAAGAGGAGAGCTGTGTAAAGAGAGAGGTTGAAGAGCTATGAAAAAAGGAGACTAATTGATGGAGTTAGGTGCTGGAGAAAAGTAAACAGAGAGGAAAAGCAGAACGTGGCAGAAAGATTATCTCTGAGCAGAAGCAGGCCCCCCCTTTTCTCAGGATTAGGAGAAAGAAGAGAAATATAAGATGCACACAGCCTTGTGGGGAAGGCTGAAGGGCAGTGAGTGAGCTTAGGTCTGATGCCAGTCAGGACCCGCTGAGGGGAATGCAAGGTAGGGACTCTGAAACTGCAAAAATTGAGGAGTTATTCTCCGTCTTCAGAGTCTCTAGCACTTGGGTAAAATGGGATGGAAAGTTTATGAATACCTGAGTTCGCTGGGAAAAAAATGCAAAGTCACTTAGAACCAAGTACTGGGTAATAAAATAAAGGCAGGGGTACCCCAAACTCAGAGAAGTGATAAAGCAATGATTTGGCTTTTTGGCGGTTAGGGAAGATACAGTGGAGAAGTGGACTTGTTGAATTTGACCTCCCAAGAGTCAGAGATTTCTCGTTGGGGCAAAGAAAGGGAAAGATCTTGTTTTCTCTTCCAAACCAGAAGTGGCATATATGGATTAAGATTTTCTTTGGTTTAGCAGCATGTTTACGTCCAGGAAAGCATTATAAACTTAGTAGACTTCCTTCCCTAGAGCACTGCTCATTTGGGTTAACCAGAAAATTTCCTTTTTTTTTTTTTTTTTTTTTAAGATTTTATTTATTTGACAGAGAGAAACACAGCGAGAGAGGGAACACAAGCAGGGGGAGTGAGAGAGGGAGAAGCAGGCTTCCCGCCGAGCAGGGAGCCCGATGCGGGACTCGATCCCGGATCTCCGGGATCATGACCTGAGCCGAAGGCAGTCGCCCAACCAACTGAGCCACCCAGGCGCCCCTAACCAGAAAATTTCTAACATCATATATTGCTTGTAATTCCTTAGCACTTCCTCAAGGTTTCTCCTTCTTCATAGAACTACTGAAGGTGTTAGCTTTCTTCATCTCTCCAGCCCTTAGTAGAGAGCATTGACTCCTAGTAGCTGTAGCTCAAAAAACAAAACAACAAAAAACCGAGTTGAATTCTCTCAGTCAGCCCTTGCTCTCAGCCTGTCCTTGGTCTATTCCAGTTAGCTTCCCGCAAAACCCTCCTTTCTGTCCACACACCTTTATTAGAGCTCTTTTCTTTTTAAAGATTTTATTTATTTATTTGACAGAGAGAAACACAGCTAGAGAGGGAACACAAGCAGGGGGAGTGAGAGAGGGAGAAACGGGCTTCCTGCTGAGCAGGAAGCCCAATGCAGGGCTTGATCCCAGGACTCCAGGATCATGACCTGAGCGGAAGACAGACGCTTAACATCTGAGCCACCTAGAGCTCATTTCTGATCATGCTCCGTCACATAACCTGCCTATTTCTCCTACTGATTGACAGTGACAGAATCCTCAAGGACCTACCGGGAGCTTCAAGGAGAGAGTGGTCAGTTGGGATCATCCAATACAAACACAAAAATAGGTTTGAGCAATAGAGTAAGCGTTATTCGGTGTTTCTGTCTGAGAAGGGATAGGGCTCTTCTTCCAATCAAGGGAACTATTCATCTTCTCAGTGTGGAAGGGAGCATTGGAAAGCTCAGACATAACAGCTTCTGTGGAATTGATTTAGTGGTGGGCTTCTGTACCATGTGGCCACACGGGGGCTCCAGAGCCCTTTGTAGGGAAAATGAGCACATCGATCTCTTCTGGGGTCTTTGCCGCGGCTGCTTTCTGCTTACATGGCTTTACCAGACTTTTTCAAACTCACTGTGAACAGAGAAGGATGCATTTCTTTGTGATTGTGTTCATATTATGATAGCTGAGCCTATTCCGAGGTCTCAATAATTTCCATGAGGCTGAGAGTAAGCATCAGATTCCGTCTGTTCAGCCTCCGGGATGTGAGTCGGTCTATCATCTATGTTTGCTCATGAGAATATATGTATTGTTCCATCACATCCTGTACTATCTCTACATCTGTATCCAATGTTTATTGAATTAAATGGTACTCAATGCTTGCCATTTCAAGTGCTTCCATAAATTACTATTTTTGGGGGGAGGTATAATTGATGTATGAAGTTACACCACTTTCAGGTATACAACATGGCTTAATAATTTGTATTGCAAGATGATCACCGCAGTAAGTCCGTTTGACATCTGTCACCATAGACAGTAACAAAACATGTTTTTTCTTGTGATGAGAATTTTTAACATCTGTTCTCTTAGCAACTTTCAAGTATGCAATGTAGTATTATTAAGTATAGTAACCACACTATACATGACATGCTGGTGGCTTATGTATTTTATATTGGAAATTTGGACCTTTTGACCCCCCTTCACCCCTTCTCTGCCCCTCCCACTGCTGGTAACCACCAATCTGTTCTCTGTATCTATGAGCTCACCTTTTTGTTTTTGTATTTTTTTTAGATTACCGTATGAGATCATACAGTGTTTGTCTTTTTCTATCTGACTTACTTCACTTGGCAATCTTACGCCCTTGAGATCTATCCATATTGCTGTAAATGGCAGGATTTCATCCCCCACCCTCTTTTTTGAACAAGTTCTGGACAATTTTACTAAAGAAAAATTTTTGTGGGATTTACTTTTCACCAGTCTGTTTTTGTTTTTTTTTTTTTAAGATTTTTATTTATTTGACAGAGAGAAACACAGCCAGAGAGGGAACACAAGCAGGAGGAGTGAGAGAGGGAGAAGCAGGCTTCCTGCTGAGCAGGGAGCCGGATGTGGGGCTCCATCCTGGGTCTCCAGGATCATGACCTGAGCTGAAGGCAGTCGCTTAACCAACTGAGCCACCCAGGCGCCCCTTCACCAGTCTGTTCTGGCGTCTTCTAATGATATCACACTCATCTGGATCAATGATAGCCGGAGGGCATGTTCCATAGCGTTTCCCACATGCTGCGTCCAGTACAATATTATTGCCTCTGTGGTGATGGACACCAATTTTGGCCAACATGGTATATTATTCTTTTTCAAATTTCCTTAAGGCTGGGCTGTTTCTGGCAAGGATGACCAGTTTCGCTTGTCATGTCTAATCATTTTCAGAGTCTGCTTGTATCCCAGTGAGTACTTTCCATAATGAGTTGGAGCCTAGAGTTGATCAACTCCAGTGACTTTTTCGTCTTCTTTGTGGCCACCATCTTCCTGCCTTGGGTGCAGGACAGCCCCAGCCAAGAGCTGTCGCCAAGATGGCCAGAGTGAGACAGGAAGGAGAGCCCACCAAGATTTCATTCCTTGATATTACTGAATAATATTTCATTGTACACCCCCCCCCCAACACTCCACACTTTCTCCATTGAGTCATCCTTCAATGGACATTTCGGTTGTTTCCATGGCTTGACTATTATAAATCATGCTGCAATAAATATGGGGGTTCATATGTCTTTTTGAATGAGGGGTTTTGCTTTCTTCAGATGCATATCCTGGAGTAGAATTGCTGGATTGTATGGTAGTTCTATCTGTAATTTTTTGAGGGACTGTCATGCTGTTTGCCATAGTGACTGCACCAATTCATTCCCACCAACAGTGCACACGAGTTTCCTTTCTTCACATCCTCGCCAACACTTGTTATTTCTTGTCTTTTCTATAATAGCCATTCTGACAGCTATGAGGTGATATAAGTTATTGTGTTCAATCTGTACAAACCCCTTGCAAATAGGTACTTCTTTCATTTTACAAGTCAGGAAATTGATGCTTAGAGAAGATAAAAAACCATCCAAGCACACAAAGCCTTTTTGTTCTTTGTAAACACAATGTGATGCTTCTGAGAGTTCTTTTAACTTTCACCATCTTAGTGATATATATGCATAGAGAAATAGGAGTGGTTTATAGTCAGTTGATTAAATAGGAAGAAAGTCTCAGTGACCAAAGCGTTTGTCTCTGGTTCCTGACCTGTTAAATTTTAGTTTCTTTGAGTGTAGTGATTTTTGTCCTTGCCAATGGCACCCACACTTCTACGTTAGTGGCAGCATGATTACTAGCACAGGCTATTGTGGGATGGAAGAAATCACTCCATTCCCCAAGAGCTTTAACAGCCCTACTTAAACATCAGGCATTACTTAAGGGATTTGCTGAAGAATCATGAACAGCAGCTATGAGCTGAGGCATTGTGAGATCACCCATGTGATCCTTTTATTTTGGTTGCCATGGCCAAGGTGTTTCATGATTCCTTTATTGAATATACTGGAAAATAGTGATCAGAGGTAGAGTAAAGGAAAAATTGCCTTTCTAACTCAGGTTCATGGCCTATAATATGAGAAAATAATTTACCCTTTTTCATAAGGTGGGTGTCAGGGTTAAATGAGGAAACAAATGTAAACTGTATAATCCTTAGAAAGGGTACCATGAATGTTACCATTATTATTGGAGAATAATGGGTGGTGGTGTTGAATGAAGACAGAGAGTTGGCAGAAGGAGGAAGGAAAGGGCCATGCGAAGGAAGGCAGGAAGGCCAGATACATGAGGGAATGAACGGCTGAGAACAGGGGCCCTTGGTGGCATCTGCAGGCTGCAGAAGCTGTTAGTTCCTCAGTCCTGATAACAACCAGCCCCAAAGTCATAGACTTTCTGGCACAAGACTTAGAGCTCATCTAATTTAACCAGGATGCATGAAAGAAGAGTGAATTCTGGGACTCAACGTCAGCTGGCAGCAGCTCTTAGCCTAAGATCCAGAACTCCTGACTTTGGTTCTGGTGTTATTTTACCATTGCTCATGTTGCTTTATGTTAATCTGGATATTTGCAAGCATAAGCATGAGATAGATTTTGTTTGTATTATATGGGCTCCCTTCAGAGCCTTGAGCTGCTGAAATAATGCCGTATGGAATTGGGGGAGGGCGAGGTATTATAACTTTAAATCAAAAGGACAACTCACGTGGAGACTTAGTTCTCCTTGGCATAGTCTCCTCAAGTTCATGGTGTATTCAATACATCTCTTCCTACAAAGGTTACGTATAATGTGATTTTTCCCTGTTAGGAGAGAATTCTGATTTCTTTCATATGTGACCTCTTCAAGATGCTTTCTGTTATTTTTACTTATGATACAACCTTATAGAGACTTACTTCTCAGTAAGATCCCAAATATGAAAAGCAGTAACTTGATTTTATGGACTAATATATTTTCCACAGAGTTATGCTTTCTGAGTCTTCCTTAGAGGAAACAAAAATCTTACTTATGTAAGTATATGAACATCTATCTTTTGTATACATGGCTACTGGATAAAAGGAAGTGGGGAATAGTTCTTTGAATGGTTTCTCAAGTTTTAGAGGCTGTTGAAATAGAAGGACCATTTCTTTTAAAATTACATCAAAAATTTTATTGGTGGACCCAGACATAGAGTAATTGTACCATTTTATTGGTTTGTTTTTATATGTTGTTAATGAGATTTTTCATTTCACTATTCAAATAAGTATCTTTTAGAAGAGATTATTCCTTCCCTCCCATGCTCAGATACATGCATCAATATGGGTGAAGACAAAAATTGGAACTGTGAGAATGCTAAATTAAAATATTATATTTATTGTGCCTTCTGATGACCAAAGTACTATTTATTGAGTGAGATGTGGAAATTATAGAACGGAAAGAAGAAGGTAAGAATGAATGGTAATTTCATTAAGCAAGTGGAGTTATTCTTCTGTTGAGAATTTGGTTCACCCCTTTCTAGAGAAAAATGGATATTGTTACACGTGAGTAGGATTACAGTAGATACTGCTGTTTTTTCATTGTATAATCATTACTCAGTTCCCTGGAATCTCAAAGCAGTACCTTATTAAAAGAAGGTGTGGTCTAAAGGGAAATAGTGGTGAGGGTAGAAAACAGAGTGATTTCTTTCTGATGAAAAGCTGTGGACATGTGACTGTTTCTGTGGGTTCCAGCGATTTTGGTGATATGGGGCTCCGAGATTTGAAAGTGTCTGAATGACTGAAACCAGGAGACAGGGTGTAAAAAAGGAAGGGGAAAGGAAATACTGGCTTTCTTGATAAGTCACATATAGTGTTTAAATGGAACAGAGTGTGTTGATTCAGTTTTTGTGGTTTAACCTATCGAAATAGCTGTTTTCACCAGTGGTGCCATTAAAAAACCTGCTGGGTTGACAGTTTTTGCCTCTTCAAACAGTGCGACAATAAACACCCCTGTATCGATATTCTTACTCACTGGCACTTTATTTCTATATGATTGCTATCCATGCAGTGGATTTCTGGGTCTGAGGCTGTATGAATTTTAAATTTAACTGATAATGGCAGATTCTTTCATTCTTTCGTTTTTTTTTTTTAAGATTTTATTTATTTATTTCACACACACACACACACACACACACACACACACACACACACAGATAGTGAGAGGGGGAATACAAGCAGGGTAAAGTGGGAGAGGGAGAAGCAGGCTTCCTGCCAAGCAGGGACCCTGATGTGGGGCTCGATCCCAGGACCCTGGGATCATGACCTGAGCCGAAGGCAGACGCCCAACGACTGAGCCACCCAGGCACCCCAATGGCAGATTGTTTCTTAAAAACCCTCTTAATGACTCACATTTCTGCTAGTTGTGCCTTCTCTAGGAAGCATCATCAAAATAGGCTTCACTAAAGAAAATTGCTAATTTAACTTATTTGCAAACTTATAATATGACTACTCTAATTTGTTTTTCTCTAACTACCTTTAAGTTCAAGTGTAGCTTCATATTACTTGTTATTTCTTCACTGATTTTGGTAGGGCACCTTTCACCTATTTAACAATTTGTTTTTATAAAGTCAAATAAATCTACCTTCTTAAAAAACCTTATTTTCATTATTTCATTATTTTCATTATTTATTTTTTTCTTAGAATTTTAAATGCCTTATTGTATATTTAAGTCTTTAATGCAGCTTAAATTTATTTTTTATTATTTATTTATTTATTTATTTATTTATTATCTATTTGTTCTTTATTATTTCACAACCCAAATAAGTTCAAAGGGCATTGCTAGGAAAGCCAGGACTAGAAACGTCACATTTGGATTGGAGGCTAAGCTTAAATTTATTTTTATGTATTGTTTGATAGGGTTATGATTTCATTTTCTCTCAGATGTGGTCATTTGTGCCAAGCTCTTTTTTCCTACAGAATTTAAATATCAACTTTTTCATAATTAAGTTACCATAGACAGTGGGATCTATTTGGGTTTAGCTTTTTTTGTGTGTTTTACTATTTATCCTTTACCACACCAATGACAAATTGAGTTGAATACAATGGCTTAATAGAGACAGATTTTGGCCTAACATAGGTAGGCAGTTTGCTCCACATTATAAAACTACCTACTAGCTTAAAGAGACAAGAATATCTGGGGTGCCTGGGTGACTCTGTCGGTCAAGCATCTGACTCTTGGATTTTGGCTCAGGGTGGTGAGACTAAGTCTGACATTGGGCTCTGTGTTTAGCAGGGAGTCTGCTTAAAATTTTCTCTCCTTCTCCCTATCCCTATGTGCCTCCCCTCAGCTTGCTTTCTCTCTTAAATCAATCAATCAATCAATCAATCAATCTTTATAAAAAATAGGTAAAAGAAAATTTACTCTTCCTTTGGATAAGGCCAATCAGCAAACATAAGCTGTCTATAATCCCCTTACCTGAATCTTTTATTTTTTTATTTTTTTTTAAAGATTTTATTTATTTATTTGACAGAGAGAAACACAGCTAGAGGGGGAACACAAGCAGAGGGACTGAGAGAGGGAGAAGCAGGCTTCCCACTGAGCAGGAAGCCCGATGTGGGGCTCGATCCGCGGTCTCCGGGGTCTCCGGGATCATGACCTGAGCCGAAGGCAGTGGCTTAACCAACTGAGCCACCTAGGCGCCCCCCCTTACCTGAATCTTAAAGCCTCTCCCAAAGGTTGTTTTAGTGGAATTGAGCTGGCTTTAGTTCTGGTTTCTCTTGCCTGTTGCAGTAGCCTTGAATAAAATCTTCTTTGCCTGTTCAACTTTGGTACAATTTTGGCTTTGATAGAGCTTATATCTTTTTGTTCTTATATCTTATATTTTCTCAACTCTTTGTTGATTGTCCCCTCCTCACTGTGCTTGTTCTTTCATGGTTCTACAGGGACCCAGGTCTTTTGTTGTTTGTTTGGTCTTGTCTCTGCCATCCCTGAGGGCCTTGGAATCTTCTGGATCTCTGAATCAGACTAGCAGACAGGAAAAGAGAGGGAGGGTCAACGTGGGAGGTTTTCATGAGTCAGGCCTAGAACTGGTATACATCATTACATTTATATTCCACTGGCCAAACTCAGTCACACCTAAATATAAATGAGTTGAGAAAATGTAGTCTACTATATGTCCAGCAGGTGAAGAAAGAGAGTTTTGTAAATATGAAGAGACTTCTTTGATTATTTGCTCGGCTGGCCACTTGGGATCTGTCTCATATTCCTCCTACACATAGAACATATCACCCCCCCCCCCACACACACACCTCCCCAGGGAAGACAACCCATCTGGGCCCTGCATCCAGTTCTGAGTTTGGGATTGCTGAGTGATTTGCAGTCCCTTCTGTGAGGGCTGGGTGTGGCTACTTGTGAAGCACTGACAGTACACAAGGAAGAAAAGTTGTCTGCTCTTCCTACCACTATGGCGGTTGTGTAGCAGGGGTGCGATACACACAGAGAACAGTTTTGTTGTATTAAGACTTTTCTAAATCAGGGTTCTTTAAATCAGCCTCATGATTTCTTTGGCAATTGTACCAAAATTTTGATGGCTTTTAATCAAAAACTTACTTTCAGTAAACTCTAAATTCTGGTGACCACTCAGATTTTCCCTAGGCATAATTCTCAAGCTTCCCCTGTGTATTTCTTCACTCTCACATTGCTCAACTTAAGAATGACTGCTTTGAGTCATGGCTTGGTTGGAAGGCGGCATCCTTATTTTGTATCTGCTGCAAAGCTGAATTCCCTCGCTTAGCTGAAACGTCTCTTTGGATTTTGTTGCTTAAGGTGTTTTAAAATCTTATTTCTTAATGTTTGGTGAAAGAAGACACAGATTTTCCCACCCTGTAAAGCATTCTGACTTTGGACTCTATTCTTTTCTGTTATTGCTTGGAAACCAGACAAATTCGCAACCAAGTTCATCTTTTACATGTAATAAAATACCTTGCTGACAGCAGGCAATAGTGGCCGGTTTATGTGATTCTCTAACACTTTCCAACCATTTCCCCTGGAGCTCCAGACTTGTAGGCAGTGGCTTATGTTTCAAGTTTTCACAGACAGCAGTTTTATCAAATGTTTTGCCTGGCATTATGAGGGTCTCTGGCCTTCCAGACTCTCATGTTTGTTTACTTGAACTTCATGTCAACCCCACACATTTTAGTTTTTTTTTGTTGTTTTGTTATAAGAGCTCCCCACTTCGGGGTGATGGGTTCTACAGAATTTAGGATAGAGAATATTAGCTGTTGTAACAGACAGATTCCCAAATCATGATGGCTTAAACACAGTAAAGTTGATAATTTGCTTACCCAAAAATTTAATGTAGTGTTCAATAGGTAGTTTTCTATATGATTATTTAGGGAGCCAGATGACTTATTTATTTAGGTCAAAATTTAGTCACCTGACACACTACATGGATACATCTTTGAGCGTTTAGATAATAGCCACTTGAGAAAAACCTGACCTCTGCCCCCATTGCTCTTTCATTCAGTGCTGAGTCTTCATGCTGAAAAGCAAAGGGATATCCTCTTCCATGTCATCTTTTCTCCCCTATCCTTGAGGAGTTGAGCGAGGAAAACTGGCCTATCAACAGAGACATCATAATACTATGTGCTGAGGACAATAAAAGTGATGGGAACAAAGCTGGGAGCAGGGGTTTTGAGCACTGATTCACCAGGGTGGTGCTGTCCTCTGAGAACTCTTTCATGTATTTTAGAGGCAGAAAAGTCTAAAGGAACTTACTGCCATTTTTTTTTTTAAGATTTTTATTTATTTGACAGAGTGAAACACAGCCAGAGAGGGAACACAAGCAGGGGGAGTGAGAGAGGGAGAAGCAGGCTTTCCGCCGAGCAGGGAGCCTGATGTGGGGCTCGATCCTGGGTCTCTGGGATCATGACCTGAGCCGAAAGCAGTCGCTTAACCAACTGAGCCACCCAGGCGCCCTCTTACTGCCATTTAAAAGAGAGGTTTAACAGGAATTCAGGCTGCCATCTTGCATCAGTCCAAGGGACATCTTTCACAATTATCCATGATGAATCGTGTGCCCTGGAGTTGTGTGACAGAATGATGCTGGCAGGAGGATAGAGCACAGCTCACTGTGAGTTCTTTTTGTAACTTCAAAACCAGTTCCACTTACTCTGTTGGAAAGTTATACCCATTTTGGGATGTTAATGAAGATCCTTCGAACTTAAGCTTTTATAGATTTCTTTTCCCGCCCAGGTTTACTGAGTTATAATTGATACATAATATTGTGTATATTTAAGGTGCACAAGATATTGATTTGATTCACTTACATATTGCACGATGATTACCACTGTGGTGCTAATTAACACCTTCCATCATGTTACTTAACTACCATTTCTCTTTTTTGCGGTGAGAACATTCATAGCTACTCTTTGAGCAAACTTTCAAGAGTATAATATGGTATTATTAATTGTATTCACCATGCTATATATTATATCCCAGAACTTATTGATCTTTTAGCAGGAAGTCTGTACTCTTTGACCAGTGTCCCCACATTTTCCAACTCTCCAGCATGGCAACCATGCTCTAGTCTCTGTATCTGTGAGTTTGGCTTTTTTGTACTCTACATGTAAGTGATATCATACCATATTTGTCTTTTTTTTTTTTTTTACCTTATTTGTCTTTTGCTGGTCTCACTTATTTCATGTTAGGGATCCAGGTTATTTCAGTTTTATGGCCTTGAAATTTATGCTGGATCCATTTCATCTGGTTGGCCAAAAGGGGAAAAATATATGGGAAATTTTGATGACAGGCACTCATTACTCTCACTCACATTCTAATGGTTGGAACTCAGTCACATGGTTGCATCTCCTCGCAAGGGAGACTGGCAAATGCTTAGCTGTGTTCGTGGAAGGAAAAGGAAACCTGATTTTGTGAACATACAGCAGTAATGGCCACATCTTTTATTTTCCTTTTTCAGAGAATAAAGCTCCAGTCTTCTGCTAGAGGGTTGGGGGGAGAGGAAATCTTCTGCCTGTTCTGGTTGGAGTTGCTGCTTCCCCCCCCCCCCCCACCCCAGATCTATGGAGACATAATAGACATATAACACTGTGTAAATTTAGAGTATACAAGGTGATGATTGATATCCATATATGTTGTTAAATGGTGAGCACATAAGGTTAGTTATCATATCCAACACCTCACATAGATAGCTTTTTTTTTTTTTGTAATGAGAACTTTTAAGAAGTACTTTCTTAGCAACTTTCAAATAAAGAACACAGTATTGTTAAGTGTAGTCGCCATGCTGTATATTATATCCCAGAACACATTGCTGGGGACGGTCATTGAGAAGACCTGACCACCGGTTGACCCGTGAGCTGGACCTCAGCAACTGGAGGCTCTGCAGCCTCCCCTGTCCTTGAAATGTGGATTCCACTTGTTTTTCCCTGCTCCTGAAGGCTGCTCCAAGGGCATAGCCTTGAGATAGTGATGTGGTGTTGAAACTATCTGGCTGGTGCTGGCTGTTATATGTGACTGAACCCAGTTAGGACCACTCTGTAAATGATAGAGATTTGGTGACAGTGCGGAGATCTACTTGTCTTGCCACTGCCAAGACAAGGCTTGCTTGTAAGTTCCCTTTGCTTTCTGAAACTGCTATCTACCAACCTGGAGTGCCTGTGTCTTTCTTTGGTGTCTCCCTACCATCTACATAGGGGGGATAGTTTCAGATTACACCTGGGAAGCTCCTGAGGAGCTTGTGATCCAAAACATATTCATTTTATAACTGAAAGTTTGTACCTTTTGAACACCTTCATTCATTTTCCCCACCTCTCCCTGTCTGTGAGAGCCATCAGCCTACTCTTTCTGTGAATTCAGTTTTCTTAGAATCCACATATAAGGGGGATCATATAGCAATTGTTTTTCTCTGTCTTATTTCACTTTGCATAAAGTGAACGAAAATCATAATGGCTTAACATTTACTGTGTTAAGCCACTGGTTTTTTTTAATTTTTTTATGGCTGAATATAATAGTCCAGTGTGTGTGTGTGTGTGTGTGTGTGTGTGTGTGTGTGTGTGTATTATCACATTTTCTTTATCCATTCATCCATTAATGGGCACTTAGTTGTTTTCAGGTTTTGACTTCTGTAAATAACGAGGCAATAAATATGGGCATGCAAATATCTCCTTGAGATATGATTTCATTTCCTTCAGATATATACCCAGAAGTGGAATTGCTGGATCATATGATAGGCTGGACTTTGTGATCAGGTAGGATTGGATGTTATGCTCTGCAGTTAGATAGAGCTGAGAATTTGCTTCCCTGACTGCATGGGGCCATAGGACAGGCTCCACAGGAGGTATAGACCATTGGCTAGGGATCCAAATTGGGGAAAATTGCTAACCAATCTCTGGCCAGACCAGGCCTCTGGCTTGGTTCTTCAGATGGACAGAGCTGCTGGCTGAAATCTCTGCTCAGAATGTGATCCTCCAAGATGTGAGCACTAGTTGCTATAACTCCACCCCTCCCTTCTCTATCTCATTCCCAGTAGTCTAGCCCTGTGGATTCTCTATGATCCTCCTCATGAAGGACCTGAGTGGGCCTCCTAAGAGGTGTCCTGCATGCAGTGCTGGGGCAGCTGGATGTCCACTCGGGACTCTGTTTTCCCACCAGAGAAATCATAGGCCCAGAGGGGCCTCTCCTCATGGTGCTGTGCTGGCCTGGGGGAGGGCCAATGAGGTGAAAGTGAAATTGCTCCTTTTACCCTTCTAATGTGGCCCTTCTTGATCTTGTCACCCAGGGACGTGCCTCAGTCTTACTCTCAGGTTCTGGGATTTTTGCATCATGTCTTATCTATGGAGAGTTGGTAGTTGGTCTTCCTGTGAAGGGTACAGAAGCCAGAAATGACCTATGTTGCCATTTTGATGATGTCACCTTTCTTGTTTCTTTCTTTTAAAAATATTTTATTTATTTATTGAACAACAACAACAACAACACACACACACACACACACACACACACACACAGAAAGTAGAAAGAGCACAAGCAGGGAGGGCAGTGGGCAGAGGAAAAGGGAGAATTAGGCTCCCTACTGAGTAAGGAGCCCAATGCAAGGCTCATTCCCAGGGTGCTGGGATCATAACCTGAGCTGAAGGCAGATCCTTAACTGACTGAGCCATGTAGGCTCCCCATCTTTCCAGGCTTTCCCCATCTAGCAATCAATCCACTTTAGTCCCCCATTCAGCCTTTCTTTCATAGATATGTGTTGTCACCAATTCTTATCCTTTGGGGATTTAACAGTATAAATTGGTTTATTTTGGCTTTCCTTAATACTGACAGGAATTCATGTTTTCAGGGCTGAAACATGACTGATAAAACATCATCTGCTCTCTGGCTTCCAAGATTTTGTTGCTCTTCTGCGCTCTTCCATTATCCCTGTTATCGTGCTCGCTTCGGCAGCACATATACTAAAATTGGAACGACACAGAGAAGATTAGCATGGCCCCTGCGCAAGGATGACACGCAAATTCGTGAAGCGTTCCATTATCCTTGTTATCATGAGTTTGAGATTTGCAATAAATTCCCCGTGAATGCACGTTAGTAAGCTTTCAGGAAGGGTCAGGAGGTGAGCCATTTGTTTAATCCACCTCTTTTCCCCCAACAGGACTTTCTTTTTATAATTTTCTTGAATATCACTTTCTATCTTTTAAGGGAATGGTTGAATGCATTTTGGTATATTAATAGCATAGATATATATCCAATAAAAAGAATATTAACTCCTTTCCATGCAACTCGGAGTGATTTCCAATGTATTATGTTAAAGAAAAACCAAAACAAGACAGTAGTTAAAACCAGGGGCGCCTGGGTGGCTGAGTCGTTAAGTGTCTGCTTTCTGCTCAGGTCATGATCCTGGACTCCTGGGATCGAGCCCCGCATCGGACTCCCTGCTGAGTGGGATACCTGCTTCTTCCTCTCTCACTCCTCCTGCTTTTGTTCCCTCTCTAGTTGTGTTTCTCTGGGTCAAATAAATAAGTAAATAAACAAAAACAAAAAACAGTAAAACCAGATTTTATTAAGGAACTATTGTAATGGGGGGGGGGAAGACCTCCATGTGGAACTGGGCTCAATTAATAATATAACGTGAACAAGTGGGAATTTATAGCCAAGGAGTTGGATGGGAGCCAGTGGATGAAAAATCATTAAGAGGAAACATTAGGAGTAAGGGGAAATTCTGGCTACACCAGCTTCACAGGACTCTTGCTGAAGGCAGCCAAGGTGATCAGATATCTGAAGTAGGGGATGAGGAATCTTCTCATATATTATGGAATCAGATAACTAGTGTGGATTTGCTGTAAACTGACTTAGGATTCTTTCTAAAACTGGGCTCTGTAACAGGACAGATACTGAAGCTCAAGGGCAAAGCTTAGCTGAAAAGAGGGCATAGCGGAGCCTAACCAAAGTTTGGTCAAGGAAAGAATCTTTGTCAACTGTTAAATGACTCCATAAAGATATTTGTGTATATGTATGTCTATGTTTTTTTGTGTGTAAAACATATAATATCTAAGTACAGAAAAGGATTTTAACTTTGGCTACCAGGCTGGGGGAAGGAGACATGTGTGTGGGAGGAGGTAAGTCAACTATCTAAAGAGAGACATCTGCAAAAATACCATTTGCCTGGTAATTCCACTTCTTTAAAATTTGCAGTGTATGTGACTGTGTGTCTAAAGACATACTTGAAAGGCTGCTGAAAATATACTGATTATGATATGGTGGAGAAAAGATGGCCAAGAATTTCTTGATGGCCCTCCTGTCAAGATGCGGACATTCATGAACTCTCCCCTCATACCTGGACAGACTCAACGACTGGTTTTACTGGCAGGATATAGCAGAAGTGAAGCTCCACCACTTCCCAGGTTTAGGCTCAAAGAAAGTGACAGCGTCCACTTTCTTCTTTTGGAACACTTTCCCTTGGAGCCTTGAGCCACCACGGGAGAAAAGTGTGACAACCCTGAGGCCCTGGAAGACAAGGTGGCATGTGGAGAGAGAGGTCAGGATGCCAGACGTATGAGGGAAGGAGCCATCTTGAGAGTGAAAATGTATCTAAAGACATGCTTGAAAGAATACTTAAAATATTAATTATATTATCTTTCAGTATGGGGATTTCAATGGTTGACTATTTTGCTCGTGATTTCAAAAGAGGTAGTGTAGTGTAGTGATTGAAAACATTTATTCTGGAGCCAGATTACTTGGGTTCAAATACCATGTCTTTCACTTACTGTTTAATCTGGGGCAAGTTAACTACCCTCATGTGCCTCAATTTTCTCATCTGTAGAATGGAGACAATAATAGTACCAGCCTGATGAGATTGTTGTGAGGATTGAATGAACTAATCCATGCAGAAGACTTAGAATAGTGCCACTGAATGTGAACCACCACTAGCAATAAATGTGTTATTCAAATTATTTTCCCTGAGTCTGTAGAAAAAATATACCAAGAATGATAATATGGATATACACTTATCTTCATTCTTTTTTTTTTTTTTTTAAAGATTTTATTTATTTATTTGACAGAGAGCGAGATCACAAGTAGGCAGAGAGGCAGGCAGAGAGAGCAGAGGAAACAGGCTCCCTGCTGAGCAGAGAGCCCAACGTGGGCCTCGATCCCAGGAGCCTGGGACCATGACCTGAGCCGAAGGCAGAGGCTTAACCCTCTGAGCCACCCAGGCACCCAACTTATCTTCATTCTTAATAGATTCTTTGTTAATGAACCCAATATATGGTATATAAGCTTAAGGAAGTAGGGATAAAATCTCATGTAAGGAATTTTGAGGTTTATTTTTTTCCTTAAGTATAAAGTGCACAATTGGTACTTAAAAGAGAGTAATATACAGCTAAATTTAGTGTTATTTGGTAAGTATTAGACTAAAGCAAGAAGGAGTCACAATCTTAGGAGCTGCAAGAGGGAAATTAGGGCTGAACAGGAGAACTTGTTGAGGACTAGGAGTGTGACCAACAATGAAAGGGAATTAAAAAAAAAATCTTCAAGAAGTTAGGAGAGCTCTCCAGTTCCCAGAATTTATGCCTTTGGAAGGCTAGAGAGTTTAAGAAGCTCTTTGCTTAGATCCCATCTCACCAAAGTTTTAACTCTAGTTTATTGGGGAATATTTTTCTTATGAAATGGAAGTTAAGACAATACGGGAAATAAATGAGAATTATAGGATTCCCTCCATGGCTTGATTTAAAGTACAGCATTATCTGTAGATTCATTTCCCTAAAGCTGTGCCAATGCAAGTAAACTAAGTGGAGAGGAAATTCTCCTGATGATACAGGCCAATAAAACCCGCTCTTAATGTATTTTGGATTTGAATAATGCACACTGACTTTTTACATTTATTTGAATGCATTTGTTAGCTGCACTATAATCTTCACTCTGGCTGTATGGAAATGCCCAAATTATGTGGTAATAAGATGCATATGACCTAGTTCTCAAAAATCATTAAAATAGAGATGGATCTTTCTCTATGATGTTTTAATGTCAGAGGGTAAAATATGTTGTTTTATCTTCTTGTCTTAAGGAGTGTAGTCTAGTAAATGTAGGTCTAGATGGAAGATGAATGGAATGTTGGAAACAAACTCAATTTTCTCTTTCCTCAACTAGCTTCAGATAATCTGTTGCAATTCTGGGTCATTAAATGGGACATATATTAGAGTGTCTGCTGTATGTTAAGCAGTTTGGAGAATTTAATGGAAGGTTTAAGGATTTGAGAGGACTTTAAACCTAGTTTTCATAATATTTGTAATTATGATACAAGGCAGTATGACATAAGAGCTGTGTTTTTTTATTTAATGCATATATGTCTGATCTAATTCTGAAAAGAGAATTTTAGCAGTCAAATAAAGTCTGTAATTGAGTTAAAACTTCACAGTATTGAGAGATTCTAGAGAATGAAATTAATTTTGTCTGGAAGGATTAGATAAAGTGTTTGAGAATGACTGTGATTTTGATGAATAGAATGGGGATCCATGTAAACAATCTGCTCTGTAGGTCAAAGGGTGATATGTCTCATCCAAACACCCTAAAACCATTTTTTAGTTGCTGTTATGTTTGCTATATGCCATGCACTGGAAATTTAGCATTATGCTCATTGTCGTTCAACTTGCCTAAGAGGGAGAACTAGAATTAGAATTCAGAGATCTGATTTCAGAACCATTACATATTATTTTCTGTTGCTATATAAATTAGAACTTCTTGGTAAAAATCACCAAAGGCAGGCTACTATTCTTTTTTTAATTAAAAACAAAAATTTTAAATTGAGGTGTAGTTGACATACATTACATTAGTTTCAGGTGTATAGCATAGTGAATCAACATTTTTATACATTATGAAGTGATCACCACAGTGAATCTAGCTACTGTCACCATATAAAATCATTATAATTTATTATTAATTATATTCTTTATGCTATACATTGCATCTTTTGTCTTTTTTATTTTGTAACTGGAAGTTTGTACCTTTTAATCCCCTCCCCCATTTCATCATTCCTCTTCCTGCCTCCCCACCAAATTTTTCTCTGTATCTAGAAGTTTGTTTCTGTTTTTTTTGTTCATTTGTTTTTTAGATTCCACATATAAATGAAATCATATAGTATATTTGTCTTCCTCTATTTGACATTTCATTTAGGATAAAACCCTCTAGGTTCATCTTTGTTATTGCAAATGGCAAAATCTCATTCTCCTTTATGGTTGAGTGGTATTTTCTTATTTTTATATACCCCATCTTCCTTATCCATTCATTTATTGATGGAACCTCAGATTGCATCCATATTTTGGATATTGTAAATGATGCTGCAATAAACATGGGGGCTGCATATAAGTTTCTGAATTAATGTTTTGGTTTCCTTTAGATAAATATCCAGAAGTAGAATTGATGGATCACATGGTAGTTCTATTTTTAATTTCTTGAGAAACTTCCATAGTGGTTTCCAAAGGGGCTGCACCATTTTGCATTCCCACCAACCATACATGAAATTTCTCTTTTTTCTACTTTTCTTGTCTTTCCTATGTTTCTCAAAGTAGCCATCCTGACAGGTATGAGGTAATAGTTCATTGTGGTTTTGATTTGCATTTCCCTGATGATGAGTGATCTTGAATATCTTTTCATGTGTCTGTTAGCCATCTGTAGTTCTTCCTTGGAGATAGTTCTATTCGGGTCCTCTGCCCATTTTTTATTGGAGGGAAGGCTACCTACCATTCCTTATATTTATACATAAAACATTAGATGCTGGATGGAAAGACACCCATCTAGCATTTTATTAATTTTTATTTTTTCCATAATCTAGTCACCCTATCCCTCCCCCCCAAACCCCAGCAACCCTGTTTGTTGCCTGAGATTTAGAGTCTCTTATGGTTTGTCTCCCTCCCTGGTCCCATCTTGTTTTACTTTTTCCCTCCCCAACCCCCTCAACCCCCTGTCCTGCCTCTCAAATTCTTCATATCAGAGAGATCATATGGTAATTTTCTTTCTCTGATGCTGAGGAATGTTGAGCACTTTTTCATGTGTCTGTTGGCCATTTGGATGTCTTCTTTGGAGAAATATCTGTTCATGTCTTCTCCCCATTTCTTGATTGGATTATTTGTTCTTTGGGTGTTGAGTTTGAGAAGTTCTTTATAGATTTAGGATACCGGCCCATTATCTGATAAGTCATTTGCAAATATCTTCTCCCATTCTGTTGGTTGTCTTTTGGTGTTGTTGAATATTTCTTTTGCTGTGCAAAAGCTTTTGATCTTGATGAAGTCCCAATAGTTCATTTTTGCCCTTGCTTCCCTTGCCTTTGGCAATGTTTCTTTCTTTTTTTTTTATTGTTACTAAAATTTTTTTTTCCAGTGTTCCAAGATTCATTCCCCATTCCCCACACCTAGTGGTGTCCCCAGTACCCACCACCAGGCTCTCCCATCCCCCCACCCCCTCCCTCCAAGTCCCTCAGTTTGTTTCTGTGTTCAAAGTCTCTGTTGTTTC